>VDFB02075321.1:51489827-51575997 GCA_007258455.2 Sequoia sempervirens | reverse complement strand
TTTATGCTCCTCCTAACTTGAACATTCTCCTTCCCCGAGAACAACCATTATCCCCTTCTAATGACAAGGATGCTAGTATCCCCACGGGTCCTCCTCCTTCTATTCATGAACAAGGAGAATCTAGCAAATGAAACGACCTTACAAATTGAAAAAACTCAAGTTTCCTACACATCCTCCGCCTGAATGTGAAAGAATATTTTTGTTTTGTGTTTTCTTTTTGGGGATAATGTAAGGCATCGAGGCCGAAATGTCTCATTCATGTTGACCCAAAATCTTTTTTCATTTTCTTTCACCTTTTCATTTTATTTATTTTCGCTTGTGTTTTCCTTTTGCAGATGATGCAAGGCATTGAGACTGAAATGTCTCCTTCATGTTGACCCAAAAGCTTTTTCATTTTCTTTCTTTTCGCTTGTGTTTTCCTTTTGGGGATGATGCAAAGCGTTGAGACCGCAATGTCTCTTTCATGTTGACGCAAAATGGAATTTCTTTTTCTTTTGTTTTCGCTCTCTTTGTGTCATTCTTCCAGTTCTATGTGCTTTGGGGAATGATGACAATTTTGAGCTCTTTCATAAAAACATCAGAGCAACGAGCATACTGACCCCAAATCCATAGATCCCTTATGTGTTTGGTGTGCTTTCTTTTCTCGGGGGCAGCTCCCTTTCGTTGTTTTTCCTTTTCATTGACATGACGCAGCCTAACTTTGAAACATATGACTTTGTGTAGGGCTTTCCAAGTTGGCTCTCATGTCTTGTTTTCTTTTTTTCTTTTTTTCTTCTTTGCTACTTTAAAGTAATTTCTCACAGAATGATGTGTAGCAATTATTTTATAGTGGGTGGCATATATTATCATAATTCATTTGCATTCTTGGTTCCTAGTGTAGCCTTTTTGTTTATGTGATGCGTTCGTGGGTGATCCCACAATAGTGGTTTACAATTTTTGGCCAAACTGGACACTAAAATTATTTTTTTAACTAAATCTTCACATTCGGGCACCTATAGTGGCTAAACCGTGAGGAATTTGAAGATAATGCAAACTAGAGTCTCGTCATATTTTGTTTGTAGATTCTAAAAATATTTTTCAAAATTTTAGGAATCAAATTGCACTTTTTCCATCTCCCACGAAAACTAGATTTTTTTCATAAAACAACATTTTTAAAAAGTGATGCACACCGATAATGCATAACTTTTTTTCCATGAAGGATAAAATTATAATTCTTTAGAATTTATATTTGCAACTCCAATATCTAGTGCTTCCACTTGGTTAGATAGTTTTTTATTGAATATTTTTTCTTTAATCAAGTTTCTAAGTGAAACCAATTACAATTCAGACATAGCCCGACTGTATAACATGTAACTTTTTTTGTATATATCAAAATTCAATTTATTTTTTTTGTTCGATCAAGGACTTCAATATAGGGTGCACTCATATTTTTCAATTTTTTTTTTGATAATCTACTATTTTTCCACATGTGCAGAATAGAGACCTTCATTTTTGATGAAAAACCTATGTTTAATAGAACTAGAAAACAAATGCATAATAAAAGGAAAACATATTAAAATTATATTCATTGGATAGCTCATTCTGAGGACTAGCTGATTCCAGTTGGGTTTGTGAAGACTCCTCCATTTTCATCCTCAACCTGAGCTTCGAAGCATAAAAATTTAGGTTTTCAAAGTGCCTAAGGGGGAGAATGAGGGCAAAGGGGGGTTTAGTCGAACCCATAGGGGTTCACTCAAACCCCCTTCCCAAAAGGGGTTTTCAAATTTTTTTATCCATGCATGCATTAATTTGGTTTGCTCGAACCCTGGTTCGATCGAACGCTTTTTTGGTTCATTCGAACCCCCAAAATCAAATTTTTTTTCATGGGTTCATTTTTTGTGAGTTTTCCTTCCTCCATCAAATTGTAAACCACTATTTTGGCTTCACCCTTGTTAGTTTGTGGATGAAATTGGATGTGATGTCCTTCATAAGCGTGATCTATCTTAGCATATTACATTCCTCTTGGTGGCCTGATGGGACGCACTACATCCCCTAAGTTGTGAATATACTATTCTTTGATTGGTCCTATCTTGGAGACATTAGATACCATGTTCCCTAAGTGACTTACCTTGCATGAACTTAACAAGACTCTGAACATTACATTTTACATTTTTACATTTTTACAGTTTGCACCTTTTGCCACCTTCCATAACGCAACTTGCATGACTGTGGTACCTTCTTTTTATTCATGAAAATTTTCCTTTGTGGCACCTTGTTAAAGTTACCATGACGTATAACTTTGATATGGTTGAGTGGGAAGCCCACCTAGCAACATTAATTTTCCCCATAGCCACCTTTGTGTTTGTGAGTGCATACCAACTAGTGTATGTATCTTACCTTTTGGGCCTTCTCACCCCGTGGACAGCCAGAAGTTTTGTGGCCCCAGAGTGAGTACATTTGGGCCTTCTCACCCTGCAGACAACCAGAATTTTTGTGGCCCCAAAATGAATACATTTAGGCCTTATCACCCCGTAGATAGACAAAAGTTTCACGGCCCTAGAGTGAGTACACATTCTCTTTTTCAAACAATCAGCCTAGATCTAATCCACAACTAGCTGGATAGACAATTAAAGCTCCATCCGATTTTCTTTTTCAACACTCATGTGTTCTTATGCTTAGTTTTGCATGGGATCTTCATCCTAGGGGACTGATCATCCCTCTTGATCGTTGTTATTCCATCTTTCTAACATAAGTGCATTTGAACCCTCTTCTCGATGTTCATGGATTTTTTAGTGTCAGTTTGAAGTAAGTTCATCCTCTCACTAAAGTGGGGGCTAAATGTGTCGTAAAAAAATGGTCCCTTATCATTTTCATGGCCTCTTAGGTCTTGTTTCATTGTGTTTGATCTATTTTTCTCTTATTTTATGTTGTAACATGGCTTGAACATGCATATTCAGGTACTAAAATTCAAATAACAACATCTTGTGAAGGTGTTGAGAAGTGTTGTAAAGCATTTCTACACTCTTCTAGACTCTATTCATTACAATTCACCTAAAAATTACCTTTTCATCACTAATCAAGTCCTATTTTGAAGTGTTGTAAAGTCTTGTAACAACCTTTCACACTTTTCTAGGTGTAACTTCACTATTTATCCCTTTCTTATGCTTTATTTGGTCACTTTATGCCCTCATATGGCTTGATTAAGTGCATTTTTGAATGTAAGCCCGACAAACAATATTAAATACAACATAATTCTGAACACCCATTTTCAGGTCCTAGGTGGGACCCATTCACCATGGGTGGCGAATGAGTCCCCCTTGGCTCCAAATTCAAAATTTTTAAAATTTCCTTTTGGTTTTTTATTCAAAAACACTTGATGTCGGCCTATGATGAGGTATGAATGGGTAACTAAGGCACAAGGTTCTATAAATAAGTGATTTTCACCTCATTTCAACACCCATTCATCAAGTTCACTCATCCAGCTATTCACTCAAGCATTCAAGCATCTTACAACATTAATTCAAGCATTATTCAAGTACTTTGGAGCATCCATTGACATTACTTCAAACTTGCATCATCAAGGGTTTGGTAAGTTGATAGCGTTTGCATGTTGTTAGTTTATCATTCTCTTTCATTTCATTGTTTCATTAAGAGTTTGATTACCAAAAGTGGAGTTTGACCAAGGCAAGCCCCTATTTGCTAACCCTCAACCATTTTTCCCCACTTGCATGTGTTTTTTGTAGACTTTTGTGTGCAGATTTAAGAAGAATTTAGGTGTTGAATATTGGTCAACAAGTCAACTAGGTTCTTCAAGTCAACTCATTCACATTTCAAGCTTGGGGAAGGTTTTCTATCCATTTCCTGTAGAATTGACTTCGACAACCTGACAATCAGAGATTTCCATATCTAGTGTTGCAGAGTTCTCTACAAATTTTTTAGAATTTTGGGAGAGGACTGATTCGCCACCAGTGGCGAATGAATCCCACCTTAGGTATAAAAATATGAATTTTGTTAGATTCTAGATCTCGATAGTCAGAAACTTGTTCACGACACCTTTTCAACAGTAGTAGGAATAATTCGCCACCCTGGGCGAATGAGTCCCACTGTGAATTTTTAGTAATTTTAGACAACATCCACAACATTCCAAAATCATCAAACCTTGCCCATGTGCACTCTATTTCATCTCATTTCTTTTTGCTTTGCAATATTTTCATCATTTAGTTTATTGTTTGCATATCACAACATGTTTTCAAACATAGTTTAAATCTTAGTTTTGCATTCAAATTCATTCATTTAAATCACTTTCTTGCATTTATTTTAATTCATTTAGCTTGTATAACATTATACATAACATAATTTAAATGAACCCCTTGGCATTTTTGGCCCTACCTCTCTCCTTTTAGGTGAAAAACCCTAGAAGAGCTAGAGAAGTCCTAGAGTACCAAAAATCTATGGTTCACTTCTAAATAACATAGGAAATGAAATTATACAAATTTAATATTATTCCCCCAACAATTTTAGGCCCTCAAAAAGGTGGATCTAGTGTAGGGCGCACTATGCCCTAGACCACCTAATTTGGGTCCAAATTGAAATATGTTGATGTCGATAATTTATTATTTGAATTTCCAATTTCAATTCCGAGCTATCAACATTTGATTTTTGGGAAATTAGAATATTTCATATCAATACATATCATTTTTATTATTTCAATTAGAAAGAGAGAGAGAAATATATTGAGCGAATTAAAGATCCTAAAATCAGTCAAGGGAAATCACAGGTAGAATTAGTAGCATTATTAAAACACTTCCATTAATCAAGTTTAAGTTTACAAGACATAAAGAAGAAGGAAGAAATTATGTTCAAGTAGCTATTATAATGAATCATTCCAAATCATGAAGATGTATGTAGTTGTCCTCTACATGCTAGTTGCAACACTCCATTATGTTTTATGAGCTAACCTTTTGCAGGTCTATCAAGAAATCAAGGCATCCATCAATCAAAATTTGTGGTAACTTGTGTGGCATTACTTCGTCAAGGGTTCAAAATCAATGTAACATTATCATTTATCATTCATCATTTTAGTCAGTTATTATTGTTTTGGCCTCTACCCAACCAAGGGTACAACCTCTTGATCATCATCACTCACTCTACGTGGATATAGAAATACCAACATGGGGTTTGACTTAGGCAAGCCCCTATACAACACAACCCTTTCCCTATTGTCATGTGTGATGGTCTTGAATCTAGTGCTTTTAGTAAGTGATAGTCTCAATAAATAGAGTGCAAATCTTAATCGACATCTTGAAACTTTCAAACCCAAAAAAGGAGTCTAATCTAGGGCATAGGGCACCCTAGACTAGCCAATTCAAGCCTAAAATTTCATTATAGTTTCCTCTATGTATCTCAATCTCAGACTTGAAGTTGTGTTAAAGTAATAAGTTATTATGCTTAATTAATTACATCACATTGATTAATTAATTAAGTCACTTATTCCTCTTTATTACTTAAGCTAAACTTAGGCACATTAATAATTAATTAATTATTAATTATTAAGTGTGCACACTAGGGTTTCATTTAGGGTTTCTTGATCTCCTTCATAAGGATTGATCTCTATGTAATAATTGATTCTCTTAATGCATTTTTACTGAGAGGTTTATAGAACATCTTTTTGGTTCTTCATATCTTTTGCATGTGACAGGTATCCATCTTGCATGCAGGTGATCTTGGTTTTCTAACATGGTATCAGAGCTCCAGACCTGCAGCTGCTTGTTCCTGATCTGAAGATATGGCCTCTCTATGAGTTTCAAGTGCAAGGGTTTCCACAGGCATCTTTTCTGCAAGATCTGGGGGTAGCCATTTTTTCGGGACACTATGGGCTCAAACGGACGTCGCCATCGTGTTCGCAGCGTCCCAAAACCCTAGAAACGCTTGTCAAATCGTCGATTTTGGAGCAATTGATTTCTAAGGCAATTTTTTTTTTGCATGTATGGCCCGTATGCCCGTCTGCACGTGATCCGAGAAAAATTGTTTTCAAGGTTCAATTTTTTATAAAGAAATTTTATAAAATCAAAATCTTTTCAAAAAAAGGAAAAAAATACATGTAAAATGTTTTTTTTGAAAAGTTTTTTAAGGCTTTTAAAGCCTGTGCAGCCGGGTACCCCCGTACCCTGCCGCAGCAGGGTTGTATGCCGCCACTGGCAGGGCGGGGCCCTACGCACCGGCCACCTTCCGCTGCCTCATTCCCCGGCGGCAACCTCCTCTGGCGGGTTTTACAACATCGGCGCCCTTTTTCTGAACTTCGGCGGCCATCCATTGAAATCCAGCGAATTGAATGTCGACTGGCGGTTGTTTTTAGCCATCGGAACTCCTTTCCGGCAAGTGCTTTCGAAAAACCGACAGGTTCACATTTTTTCGGGCGTGTCAACACTGCAGGGAATATTCCCTTATTTTTCCGGCCACCGAAATTTTTTTCCAGTAGGGGGCATTTTTTTTGCGGCGACGGCCAGATGGCCATCAAATTTATGCTCGGCTTTTGCTGACATCATGATGACGTCATCTATACGGTTGGCCCCTCTATGCCCTTCCTAACCCTAGTTTTTTCTAAAAGAGCAATTTTTTTCTTTTGGCCATAACTTGGGCATACGGTATCGAAATCGGGCAAACGAGATATCACCGGAAAGATGGTTCCGAGAACTTTCTATTAGTACTATTTATTTTATAGTATTTTTCTATTTTACTATATTTATTTCTGTTTGAAGTCAGATATTGTTTTTGGACTTCTGAGCTCATAACTTTTTGCCACGATGTCCAATTTTTGTGTCGTTTGCAGCGTTGGAAAGGTATTAAGGAGCTCTATGTTGCTATCCATTCACCTTTTCTGTATCTATCCCAAGTTTATCAGTTAGTCCAGATTTGGCCCGATGGGTTGTTTGGCGATTACTTGGATGTTTTGGCAGTTGGGAGAGTGCATCTTGCATCTTTGCACTTCAGTTTCAGTAATACATCTTTCAATAAATGCTTGTTGCTTCATAGATTCCAGGGTTTATCCCATTTGGAGTTTTTAAGTGTTTCGTGGCATCGGGTCTGCTGTCACATTATTTTGATTCCATTTTTGGTTTCTGTTGTAGACAGAGATATCTTTCCTTGCTTGCCAAATTGTGGTTCCAGTGTTACTCTACAGAGTTCTTCCGTGCTTCTTTGCAGCATGTAATCTCATTATAGGGGGGTTTTGTCCCATTGGGTTTTTCCTTCTCTACCTCATATTGCATTTGTAAATGGGTACCTGATCAGGCCTAGTTGCCGGGACCCATCTTTGCTTTCATGCATCTTATTCTAGTGTTTTAGCTTCTTCCTAAGTTCAGGAGTGTTATAATAGTTATGCTTAATTGTACATCACATTGATTAATTAATTAAGTCACTTATTCCTCTTTATTACTTAAGCTAAACTTAGGCACATTAATAATTAATTAATTATTAATTATTAAGTGTGCACACTAGGGTTTCATTTAGGGTTTCCATTTTAGGGTTTCTTGATCTCCTTCATAAGGATTGATCTCTATGTAATAATTGATTCTCTTAATGCATTTTTACTGAGAGGTTTACAGAACATCTTTTTGGTTCTTCATATCTTTTGCATGTGACAGGTATCCATCTTGCATGCAGGTGATCTTGGTTTTCTAACAGTTGTTCCACAACTTTTCATTTTTTTATGTTCATTAAATTACATTTTCAAATATAGAGTTATATGTCAAATAGGCTTGTCAAATCACACATCAAATTTATCATCCTCACAACTCAAAAAGAAGCATAAACTCTAGGGGATAGGTTCTCCATTGTGGTAGCAAGCTAATCATCAAAACCCTAGTCAACTAGTATTTAATGTTGAGTCGAGTGAGAAGGAAGTAATATTAGTTATCCTTACTAGATCTAGGAGCACTTTTCCTACTCAACCATCACCAACACCCTTTAGTCCATGTTAACATTCGATTATTTTGTACCTCAAGAGCCATATCACTTATAATTATACTTATTCTATTCATATTTAGAGGTAAGATCAAATAGGTTAATTTTAAGGTGGCATTAGGATCTAGGTCAAACATAAATCTTATTTATTCATTATTAACTATAAGTAACATCCCTCCTTTAAATATTTTTTAACCTCCTAGATCTTAGGGTCATATTGCTTGCATATTAAACCTAGAAAATCTTCACAAAGATTAAATTAGTGATACTTAATTTGGAAAGGTCAAACCTACAAGTGTTATTCATAGGTTAGGATTGAGTAACATGATAAATAATTAATTAAATACATTCCACCTAGTTATTAGAATTTTAAATTTCTTCATATATTCAATAATTTCATTCAAATGATTGGCTAAAATTCCCTTCATGAATGGTCTATTAAATAGGTCATGGGACTATGTCTCTAAATATTTAAACATTATGATATTGAGCTGAAATTTTCTTGGTTTGCTCAAAATTTCAAAAACCCTCAAGGAAGTAAAATTCTTGGTGTGAAAAGAAGAACAAAGACTTTTATAGATTTCTCTTAACAATATATATAAAAAAATTTTAGAAGATTGAAATGACAAATTGAATTTGATATTACCTAAGTGCACATATAATTTCCTTGATTTTATATCATTTATTTTAGGACTAGGAAAGTTACAATAAGTAAAATAAACCTGTAAAATTACACAACCACCATTTTGAACTTGACACACTACCTTAGAAAAATGAGTTAGTTAATTCTACCATTCAAGGTAAATCTATTGGCAATGGAGAGCTAGGGAAACCTATTCATTCCTCCCATTTCAATAAAGGTAAATAGATTCACATGCTCAAAAAAATTGAGTTAATGGTTCATTTTATAGAAGTGTTTAACTTGTTCAAAAGTCCTTTAGTATTGTTTATAATTTTTGTTAAGAAAAAAATTGTGATCATATCACATTCTATTAAGTGGTGGCTTAATATTATCTAGCACATATTGCTACAAAGATCCTACATGATGTGTTAGAAGGAATTCCACACATAAATTATAATTGGTAATGATTTGTCACTAAAAATATTGATAACTAAGGATATGAAGAGCTTGATCACTTAAATGGACAAATCATGTCATAGGCAAGTGACCTAGATTACATAGGAGAAGCACGTGTTGAAGCAATCTTTATAATTAATTGAAGCTCATCACACATCAGAAGGTGATTGTTTTCATAAAGAAGGGACTTGCTACTACAAAGAAAATATAACAATGAAATTTGGAAGAGGGTTACCTCAATGTTAAAAAATTAGATGTGACAAAATAAAGCTTGCGAAATAACTCAAATGAAAGATTTGACATAGAAACTAAAATTTTACATCTTGAGGAAAATATGAGGTAGGATAATCAAATTAGAATATTACATGACACAAAGGGATGAAACACATGCAAATAAAGGAAAAAAAATTGAGAAGAAATTTTTAGTGCTATCAACTATACCATATAGGTGCTTGGGTGCTAAGATTAGGAATGCTCTTTCTAATGTGAAGAGGACATACAATGGAGATGAAATACATCATCTATCATATAATTGAATATTCAAGAGATGTGCAATCGACACATGAAGCATAATGGTTCTGACAATGCCTATCTAAAGAGAAAAAAAAAGCACATAGATTTCACAATAACAAAGGTAAACAAGAAATTTTTAATATTTTAGTAAACTAGTAACTCAATAAGTATTATTAAGACCAATTGCACACCATCATCAATTGAAGGCACAACTAGAATTGGTGACTTGTTAAGAAAAAGAGGCAAAATGATGAGGCCCATTAATAAATAGTACAAGAGACATGCAACCTAAAGAACAATGATTAAAAGAACAAGTCACTAAAGGTAAAGAATTGAAAGTGCATCTCAACTCCAAATGAATACACTTAAGAAAAAATGCCTAAGGAAAAGACAAGAGCTATGATTAGCTCATCCTTACACATAAAAAATATTGCGAGAAAAAGCACCCCAAGGGTGGAGATTTTAGGTAAAAGAGACATGAAGATGCAACCTAAAGAACAATGACTAAAATACCAAAGCTAAAGAACAGAAAGTGCATCCCAACTCCAAATGAATACACTTAGGAAAAAAAGTCCTAAGGAAAACACTGGAGCTATGACTAGCTCATCATTGGACACATTAAAAATATTGCATCAAAAATCACCCCAAGGGTGGATATTTTAAGATGTCTAATAGGAGGTTCTATCAAATTATGGTACTTATTACAATGGCGTGCTAAGGATTTTTTCTTTGAAATTAGATCCTTTCTAGTAGTGTACTTTTCATAATACCACTTTGTCATTGAAGACACTCATTCATTGGTGAATCATATTCAAGATCAGCTTCATCAAAAGACTTATGAACCTAATCCTCATAATCATGATGATACTATCAAGGAAGAACTTGAACTTGAATGTTAAAAGATTTTTTACTTTATTTCTGTTATTTTATTTTATTTTGCTTTTGACCCTTTGTAATGGACATGAAACCTTTTTTAATAAATTTTTAAACTCATATAAAGTAGAATAAAGGTAATTGTTGAATAGCATCAGTTCTAAAATGGAAAAGGTCAAAACAAGAATACAATCTACAAGAAACTCTACATTAAATGTTGGTCCAAGAAAAATCCGTCATTCTTGGGCTACACGTACCAAAATGAAAGCGCATTTGATGACCGCGAAAGTCCCTTTGCGGCCTCGTGAATTGCTGCATCTTGAACGCGCCATTGTTTTACTTTGAATATCACCCTTCTTGAGCGAATTTGAATATTGACCCATTCAAACGCTTGCACGCCGTCGTTGGTCTCTATAAATACGATATACTTTCTTCATCCATAACCATTCACGATCTTTGCTGTGTATCTCGCAAGATATTTACCCAGCTTTTCCATCGCCATTCTCGATCTTCCCTCTGTATCACGCAAGATATTCACCTGTCTTTTCCTTCTTCACTTGCAAACCGATCACTTTTCTTTGCTTAAGATTCGTTATGGCAGTTAGTATGGCGAGATCAATGCTTCTGAAAATTATGGTAGTACTGCTCGTGCTCAACGTTATGTTTTCGCTCGCTGTCTCTGCTCGCTCTATCCTCAAGCAAAAAGTGAATACAAATGCAGGCATGACCGACAATAAATCAATTGATAATCTGCTTGAAATTGCGGAGCTGTTAGCATCGTGTACTAGCTGTGTAGGCAACATTAAAGATCCTAAATGCTGCAAAAGATGAAGGGAGACTACATAGCGTTATTGTGGTTCCAACGCACATAATTAAGATTTTCCGCAATGGAAACTCCGTTCATATTTCATATTTGCTTATTGGCGGTGACAGCGAATAGTGTAATCTATTCCGTCCCATCTATCTGGACTGCGTAATATGTGATTTGCATTATCGGAAATCAAGGATATGTATGTTCAGTTTAATCACTTCTTAAATATGATTCATGAATGGTAATATTTCAACGACTTTTGCTCTGGTGTCACAGAAGTTAAGCATCTAAAACATTAAGAAAGTGCTGATATAATAAGTGAAGGGTTATTAATTAATGAGGTTCTAAGTGCGTTTTCCAAAACATATATAACTTATACGGTGTACCTGTTACAACAGGTACCTTATGGTTTGGATCCGATCCCAGCTTTAGTCTTTTGGCGCTCTTACAATAATAATCAATTAAGACTATTCGGTGGTACCTAGAGACTCTTTACTAAGTTATGATCATTCCCTTATATTTTGTTTCTTTCCCCCAAAGAAAATATGCATACTCATGTTTTGGTTGAAGCTCCAAATCTTTTTATTGGGATTATTATTTTATTTATTTATTTTTTAATTGGGTTATCAATCATTAGAGAAACGATACTGAGCTTGTGTATTAATATACATATTTATTAATTGTTTGTTATGGTATATACTAAAATTTCTATTGTGTTGTTCAAGTCATGTTGTTAGTGTGAATAATTAATCTATTCACTATACTTAAGTGTACTTAGGTTGATGAGGTTAGACAAGACCTTGTCTAACTGAATGTGGAACTTTTAAACCTCTAGAGGTTACCAAGTTATTTGGTTAACCTCATGCACACACCTTTTCGAGGTTGGACATCTTTGCATCTCACCTCAAAGGTCACTCAACACTTGGCACACAAGGTTGATGACTTGATCATAGAGGTTGTTGGTTTGCACACTCCAAGTGTTCCTAAGGTTGGAAGGCAGGTTGCAAGCCACGATTTGATATTTGTCCCTCACGTAGCATTAACAAAGGCTTCTCCAAGCACACAATTGAATTTTGTCATTAGAGGGTGGGTTTGAAACCCTCATCTTCATTGCAGGGCACGTTTTTGAGACGCGATATACCCTACCCAAGCTTGTGAATTTCCTCTATTGTAGCATGAGAATTCCCTCTATGCAAGCCTAAATCCATCTCTGAGGCATTATGTTTTGTTGTTGGAAGGAGTCTTCTCGAACAACTTTCCTTGAATGGTCCTTTTTTGACCCAGTCAAATAGCCCTTTGTTTATGGCAGAAGAATTTCATTTTATTTAACAACTTGTATTTTAATTGTCAAATTACATGATTAGAAGTTTTTAGATAAAATGTTAGTGGTGCTTTGTTAACTTGTCATAATTGACAAGGGGGAGAAAATTTTATTTTTTCCATGGTTAAAAATTTGTAAAAGAGAAAGTCAATTATTTTTGCAATGAATTTAGCAAAGGGAAACTATATGGGGGGATGTACAATTTTTGTCATAGTTAAAAATTTATAAAAGAAGAAGTCGGTTCTTTTTACAATGAATTTCGCAAAATGGGGGGTCATCATAGTGGGGTTTTAATTTTATATTTTTTATCTTTCTTTAGGTTTGCAAGACATAAATTAATCATGTCCTCTTAATCAACCTCATGACAAAAACTTGTAGAACTCAAATAGAAAATAAGTTTGTAAACACACTCATATAAAGTGCCACAAATATTGAATGTGTGTTCCTTAGGGAGGGAATTTGGAAAATTATAGTACATACACTGAATTAGAAAGTGTAATGGGGGACTATGCCATCACAACATGGATTCTTGTGATTCTCACCTCATATGAGTGTGTCTTGGAGCACACCTTTTACATCTCTACATTCCTTACACACTCTCGCTCTCAATTTTTCTACTTATATTCTCTTATCATTAAGGAGGGACTATAATGTGCTATGCTAATGCTTCCTTCAATGAAGCAAAATATCCTTTTTGAAAGGCCTCATGAACCTTCTATCTTGATCTCTTGTATGAGAGATTAATTCATTGGATTACAATTTGAGATTCTAGTATTCCTTATCACAGTACTATATGTATTATCGACTTCATAGAGTTTGATAAAAAAATTGTACACTAGTTGAGTAGTGTTCATATATTCACTCATAGAGTGTTTTTATCTCTTATCTTGATCCACATTACTCTAAGATTCATTGATTCCAACAGATACTAGTCCATCATTGACAAAGTTTACAACATCAACATGCTTTAGGATTTCTTCGTCGTCATGTTCCTATCATTAAGGGACATATTTTTAGGTCTTAAATCCTTCTAGATAATTTCAATTTTGGAGGGGAATTTTTTTGCCAATGGGTTTTCTCCTTTACTCCATTTAATGAGAAACTTGGTACATGGGTTACTAACATGGCCTCTAGCCAAGACCCATTTCTACTTAATTGCACTTTTGTGATTTCCCCAAGTATCACTTAAAGGGGGGTGTTAGTGTGAATAATTAATCTATTCACTATACTTAAGTGTACTTAGGTTGATGAGGTTAGAAAAGATCTTGTCTAACTAAATGTGAAACATTTATACCTCTAGAGGTTACCAAGTTATTTGGTTAAACTCATGCACACACCTTTTCGAGGTTGGAATTCTTTCCATCTCATCTCAAAGGTCACTCAACACTTGGCACACAAGGGTGATGGATTTTTCATAGAGGTTGTTGGTTTTCATACTTTAAGTGTTCCTAATGTTGACACCTATAGAACACTTGTCTACTCTTTTGTGCCACTTCATGGGGAACTTGTCAATTCACCTCATAGGTGGATTTCCCCATCCTTGCCTGTATAGGAAAGGTTTTGTATTCATTATCATTTGGGGTTCGACAAAATACAACATTTCATATTATTCATGCACTTGTCTCTTATCTCTTAGATCTTCCTCATTCTAAAACATGTGGTAGAAAATGCGGTATGTTATATAAGTGCCTTCTATTGCAAGGTGTCACCCTTGGTCTCCTCAGCATGGTCCAATGTGTCACTCGGGCTTCGTGACATGGTTTAACCACCTCCTATGGATCTTGGATCATTTATAAATCTAACTGTTGTATTAGGCATTAACAAGTCAATCTTTTGGTGCAACGATAACCACCTTTGCAACAATTGGTAATATAAAATCCAAGGTCAAAAGTTTGAACCCTTCACTTGCGTTGGGGGGGATTGTTGTAAGGGTTCACCCTTGGTCTACTCGACGTGGGCTAGCACAACACTTGGGCTTTGTGGCATGGTTTAACTGCATCCTATGGATCTTAGATCTTGTATATATCCAGTAGTTGTATCAGGCATTAACAAGTCGATCTTTTGGTGCAATGACAACCACCTTTGCAACATCTTCATGACAGCAATAATTTAATGTGTCATATTGTCACTAGTCTAAAGCATATGCATTAGAATATGTGTGTGCATGTGGAGGGGTGTTTACTTATGCTTAAAAGGGTTATGTGCAATAGACTTGAAATGGAAAATTATCATTAGTAATGGTTTATCAATGGGATAGCATAAATCTAAATGTGAACCTTAACTATCCAATATGAACAACCTTTAATGAAAAGGACATTTATATAAGTGATTCCAAAAGGAGTTTGATAACATGTGTAGAAATATTTTATTGGTTTGAATAAAAATACAATATAATGGACAACATAAACAACATATAATGGAGAATTTCCACATGAATTTGAAGTAATTTATTTTGGCCTTTATGGTATTTGTGGTGGAGGTTTCAAATTTATTTTCAATGTGTAAAGTATATAGAAGCTACCCATTTCTTTGTGATTGAAACAACAAAAAAATCTTGTTAGTTGTGTGTATGTTTGATGAGTTCAACTTGAACCATTAAAATGAAGGAAAATGTCAGCCATCATCAATGTAATAAAAGTTCAATGGTTTTAGCATAACAAAAGTGGATTTAGATTTTTAAAATTTCTAAACACAAATATAAAAAAATGTGTAGAGAGGGAAAAGTATTGAGTAGCAAGCTATGTGAAGTGGTAGATAATTCTAATTTTATCCTTGAGCTCAATAGCATAATTGGATATCTTGTATAGTAAATTTAGTGGCATTGTTATTATATGAAGGTAAATTAGATCTTATATGTTTAGTGTAAAAAATTGTGGGAGGGGAATGTTTTTGGTGGGGAAAAGGATGAAGAGCCTTTTCCTCAAAAAAGGATTTATTGGATTCTAAAGATGACGTCAAGATCCCCTTGCCTATAACCTATTAGGGAGAGTGACAATAATGGATCAGGTCTTTAATGTAATTGTTTAGGGTGGTGTGATTGATGTGGTGGATGTGAATTTGAATGATCAATTTATAAATGCAATGATCTAACTATGAAAACTATGCAAATATAGTGTTTTTTTATGATTTATGACCAACTAGATGTACATAGACAAATTTTAGTTCCAAAAATGAGGAAGATGGACATAAATGCACACCTACCATGTAAATTTGAGCTAGATCTTATTGGTTCAGGGTGAAAGGATTCCCTAGACTATCTTATTCCTTTCTCATATCTAAAATTTGTTGAATGCACAAGACAACTAAGAGTGGGGGTGAATCATTTATACCTTAAAACTTCAAAAAACCTCATTAATATTCAAATCTGCATTCATTCAAAGATGTGACAGCTAAATTGGGAAGGAAGAAGCTACAAAAAAGGGACCTGAGGCTTGTGAAGTCAAATTTTGGAATCAATTCCCTAGTCTCGGGTGTCCTTGCACCCTAGACCACCTAGAATCATCTCAAATTCAAATCATGGGTTCATCAATGTCTGCTTTCTGTATTTTTAGAACTTAAATTTGTATGTGTTCCCAATCTATCAAAATTCATCTCAGAATGCTAGTTTGTTAATTTACATCATTACATCAATTTTCAATCAATTAACCCCACCACCTCCAACAAAGAGAATATAGATCAAGGATTGGTTGATTCACTTTTCAAGTTGTTATTCAATCACATATCCTAGTGGGTCTAGATTCTCTTGACATTTTTTTATGGAAAATGTTGATTTTGGTGATTTATCAATCAGGCCTAGGATCTCCTTTTCCAGTAAAATAGGTAGAAATAAAATTAGTTGTGTTTATTAGTAGCCCATGAATTCACATGCTATACCAATAATTTCTTAAGTAAATCCCCAAGTGAGATCCAAGCATACCCTAAGTTAAAATATTTATAATTAGGAAACGGTGTATCAACAGACAATTCTCAATCTTTTCACTATGGCTTCAAGTTGTTGACTTCAATTTTAAGTATGTCTATATATCTCTAAAAACATTAATATTACAAAATGGTTTGAAATACTAACTAGTGAGACTATACTTCACTTTGGATTTTAGCTAAGAAAAAAGATAGTATGTGGTTTTTGAAAAAATATACACAAGTCTCTTTATGTATTTCCTTATACAATCACCTCTAAGTGATCAATATGTGAGAGGTAAGATCTCCTTGTTAAAATCCCCAAAAGAAAATATTTATAAAAATATAACCACTAAAATGAAAGATCAAACAAATAATTTGAATCAATAGACCAACTAGCATGGAAGAATCTCAAACTAAATTAATATTAAACAAAAATATGTATTCCTAAAATCAAGGGAATATGCCCAAAATAATTTTTAGACTCCTCAAATTTATCTTAATAGCATTCTCATATACATAGGAAGACAAATTAGAAATAATCTATGCCAAGTAATGTCAAACAATCCCTCAGAGATAAATATTGAAAACTAAAGAATTATTCCAAGAGAAGAAAAAGAAAATAAACAACATGGACTATATCTAAATTACATGTCTCACCACTAAGATGACCAAGAGTGAGGAACAATAATTCAATCAAATGTTTATTTCAAAATAATGGCCTTATCAAATGTAGGATCCTAAGTCATCATGTTCAAATATCATCAATATTTCTCTTGCCCCAACAAAATATGATATAGGTGTACAACTAATCATATTATTCCAATTGAACTCTTGCATAAAATTATAGCAACAATAATTTCATAAAAAAACATATCATATAGCATTCTTACATTAGATTATAACATATCAACAACCAAAGCTCCACCTACAAAATAAAAAGCAAACTAGGGAAACATGATCTGCATCTCAAAAGAATATCATATATCCCAAATGAACATATTTTCTTATAAGAGCACTCAAATAATGCAAAAAATCCAATGTGCAATCAAGAATCCACCATCGCATAATTATACCCTAATTTTAAATAAAGATGATTTTTCAAAGTAAAAAATCGTAATTGACACCTCAAGTGAAGACTCTAAGATCACTCCATGGTAGCAAGATTTTAGCATCTCCAAATCACATGATGATAACCATCTCCTATTAATAAAGCTCAATAATTTAATGAAATCTCATTACATATAAAAAAAGAGGATCCAAGAGTTCCTCTACAACACCAACAACCATGGTGAAGGAATACCCATTGCTATATGATAGTGGTTTACACTTTTTTGCCAAACTTGACATTGAGCTGAATTTTTTTAACTAAATCTTCACTTTCGGGCACCAATAGCTACTAAACCATGAGAAATTTGAAGATGATGCAAACTAGTGATTTGTGACATTTTTTCTATAGATTCTAAATAATATTTTTAAATTTTTTTTGAATCAAATTGCATTTCTTTTTCCATCTCCTTCAAAAACTAGTTTTTAACATTAAACACCAATTTTATAAAGTGATGTGAACTTGCAAACACATAACTTTTCTCTAAGAAGGATAAAATTCTTTTTTTTTTGAATTTAGATTCGTAACTATGATATCTAGTGCATGCAATTGGTTTCATAGTTTTTTATTGAATATTTTTTTTCTTAATTAAGTTTTGAAAACTAGTTACAATTTAGAAATAGGTTTACTTGCTAAGACATAACTTTTTTCCTATGTATCAAAATTCAATTTATCTTTTTTTGTTGGATCAAGGACATCAATATCAAGTGCATAGATATTTTTCATAATTGTTTTTATAATCTACTATTCTTCCACATGTGTAGAGCAGAGAGCTTGATTTTTAATGAAAAACTTGTTGAGCACACAAAATACTGAGGGGGGATGAATCAATATTCTACTAAACCATTTGATTGCTAGCCATCCAATTATTAAAACATATCTAGCTGTAATTGTAAGTAAAAACATGGAAGTGAACATAACATCACACAACTCATAGACACCAAGATTTTTACGTGGAAAACCCAAAGTGGGAAAAACCACGGTGAGGATTAACTCACAATATATTATAACCGGTCATAAAATATTACAGGGCACACTGCAAGGACACACCAGTATCCTTAAAAGGCTCACAGTCAGAGTACAAAAGATATGGCTTACCGCCAAAATATAGAAAGATGTGGCTCACTGCCAGGAATATGAACTAAATGGAATGCACCTTCTGAGTGCTGAGCACAGCTCCAATTAAGCTCTAGAAGATAGAAAATTCTACACTGTATTGCAGGTATACAACAACTATCAATGACTGGCAATGACTTCACACCATAGCACTTTGTCGAACATCTTACATCATCACTTCTTATAATCTCTACCTCTATGTGTGTATATATCTATGTATATGTATATCTCTTCAATACAATGATGTTTCATATATATACACGATTACATCTTCATACATCAATTAGGTTGGCCTAATTTGGATGTAAGCATACTTAACTCAAAATATCTTATCGGCTTCAAAATAAAAACTTATTTGGCACTCAAAAAATATATGCAAGACACAATTTAGGTCAGCCCAGACCTAAAAAGGAACACTTTAAATCATCATGAAGTGTTCACCGCATGTTCAAGTCAGCCAGAAGAAAAATATACCAAAAATTGGAGGCCGAACTTTTGACATTTATAACTTTCAACTCATTTGACCTAGATTGCTAAATTCCTAACCAAAGAAGCATCTAAGACCCTTGAGAAACATATAAAAATCATATGATCTAATATTTACTTCAGAGTGATTCCAGACCAAATTATCAAATCAATGTAGCAAAAACATAGTTTACCGGATGGGCAGGTAATTAGTCACCAAGCAATGTTGTCATCAATGACAACAAAGACAAAAAATCGAAGGTCTCCTTCTTCATTCTTCCAACAATATCCCCCTTTTTCATTGATGGAAATATGTGCCAAAATTTAGCTTACTTCAAAACAAAAAATGTGTGACACCAAAATTTATTCAACTCCCCCTTTCAAATATACAAGAGCGTGTAAAACTATTTTTAAAACCAAAACATTATCTACACTAAGCCTTCTTCTAAACCTTCTCCACATAGAACCTTCTCTCCCTTTGACATCAAGGACAAAGGGTAAGGAAAAAATAAATAATCAAGAGCTAGGGGCACCTTGTAGTTCCTTCAGAATTGCTTCCCAAACTAGTTTACCATCATCCCAAATCCCTTTTGCTCTGGTAAGGGATCTATGCAATGATTCCAGTTCCACTAAACATTCTTCTCCTTCTTTCGGAATGGATGGAATGATGTTCATCTTCTCTATTTTTCTACATCTACTAAGGCACTAGATATGGAAATATGGATGGACATTACTAGATCTCCAAGCTGTCCAAAGTTCCTTATAGCATATTTTTTTTGTCTTTGCAAAATGAAAAACTTGTTTTCAAGGTTTGCAATAGAAGACCAACCAATGTAGTTTCTATCATTTGCAACCTTGTAGTCTCTAGAGGCAATAGAAAATTGAGACTCTATTGAGTCCATTAAATCCTTAATGCCTCAAGTAGAATCAGGCCACTACATGTAGTAAACAAATAATAACTAAGATTCCTCTTCACAATCCCTCATTTCTTTTAAACATTGCAATACTCTGTCATGTGCAATTGCACACTTATCTTGTAGAATCAGTAACCTTTACTCTAGAAGACTTGACTCTACCTCTTTCATAGTCTATACCTTAAGACTAGAGGTATATTCCTTGATAGAATCAAATACACACTTTAGGTTCTTAATCGGTGCTAGGGAATCATCAGTAGTGACATCGAGGTTGTCTCCTATAAATCTCTAATAGCTTCATTTATCAATTCATTTCCTTTCTAATAAGTTTCAACATTTCATGTGTAAAAAAGTTGAGAAAAGTACTACAAATCTTTATTTTCTCACTTGGTACAATCTTAGTCAAATCTACATAGCCTGGATGTGATGATGGCTTAATTAAATGAGGTGGTAGCACAGGCTAAAGTCTTGTTTTCCTTGTCATTAGACCTTTGAGAGTGCTTCTAGATGATTCTATAGTTGGATTTGATAACTCAATAGCCTTGGGGTTTTCTTCTACACTTCTTTCAGTCTGAGTGGCTTTCTTATCTTCCTCTTCTTTTCTTCTTATTTTTCCTCTTCTTTTTCGTATTCTTTTTCTTCTTTGGATAATTTTCCAAAATACTTATCTTTGTTTTCTTTTTCTTTCTTATCCTCATCATCCTTATCATTATTGTTCTTTTTATCCTTGATTCCTTCATCTTCATTTGTATTTTTCTCATCATTGTTTTGGTTAATTCATGATGTTCTTCTAGTTCATTAACGATATCATATTTATATTGATCTTTAGTTTGTTTGTTGGTTGTCTCCTCTGTATCATTCGAAGGGGCAGGTGTCTCTAAAACATCATGTATTTCACCAAAACTTTCCAGAATTGGATGATCTGTTACCTCTATGATATTAACATGATCTTATGCATGAGTTGTATGGGATGAAGAACTGGTTCTTGTCCCATAATTTTTTTCCAAATTTTTTATTGTGTTCAGAGTTTCTTGTCTTACTTTTTCTATTCTATCTCTCTCCTTAGTCATAAGCATATTGAATCTTTGTTTGACTCTAAACAATGTAGAACATTCTTTTAACATATTAACAGCCTCTTCATCAGATAAATAGGATCCATAAGAATTCAAGACATCATTTTTCATCTTGTCATCAATATTTATAGCTTCTTTCCTTCTTTCCAAATATTGTCAATCACTTTGTTTCAGATAGTTCCATAGTACTCACATTGCTAATAACTATATACTACATGAAAGCATTCATAATGGTTTCCTTATCTTCATTATTGACTTCATCAAACAACTTGGCAGTTGGCAGAAGATATTTATAGTCTATCATATTATTCACTAAGGTTGTCGTACTTAAAGATGGTTGATCACTTACCAGAGGAGAGCAAGCATGTCCTCCTTAGGATCAGACGTGCCTTCTTCATTCTTCTTCTCATGCACATGAATTTTGAAAGAATTTTCTTGTTTGTCTATCTCTTCATCCATTGAGATATTGACTCTGGTTTTTGCTTCTTCATTGCTAGTACTTCTCCTTTTATTCCTCTTCAATTGTTACTCTTCTTGCAAGACAAGATATATTTCTTCCTTTATAGCATCACTTAGGTTTCTTTTCCTATTTTCCTTTTTCCTTTTTCTTCTTCTTTTGAGAGAAGCAGATGGTGCAGCAAGGGGTATGTTCTTTCTTTTAGAATCACGGGTACTAGGTCTAGTGGAGGTAGTTACATCGATTGATGCAGGAGTACTGTGTTCTTTCTTCTTTCCCTTCTCTGTTGCAACAACATTGGAAGTAGGTGTAGTAGCAGATGATATTCTTCTATATTTCCTAGGTCGAGAGGACTATGCCCTTGGAAGAATGCCTCAACATTCTTTCTTGTTATTTTTTCTCTATGGGATGCAAAGTTTATAATTGCACTTCACTAAATTTTTCTTCATATGTTCCATGTCGAGGAAAAAAGGGTTCCCTTGGACTGCTTAACAAAATTTCAATGAACCTCTTAGCAATTTTTTCATCAACCTTGTTCGTTTCCCAAATCAATAGATCCAATGAATCATAAAGAATAGCCACTTTCTAATGCTCAAACTCAAAGATGGATTTGGCCAACGAACAAGATTCAGTCAAAGACTAAAATCTCCTACACTTGTAGCTCTGCAGGACCAAGGTGGGTCTCCCTTCAAAATGCATAAAGATTTATTTCAACTATGCACAGACATTGCATTTTCTAACAAATAATTTCCAATAAAAATATACCAAGGAAAGTCTTGACAACTTTAAATCTGGCTATATTTTTTGTATATCAACACTCACTCAATAATTGGGAAGCAGAATCCTACACCAAACCTAAACCCAACAACATAAATTAAAATTATTTTGAATTAATAATTTATTTCTGAAAATGCATTTAGTTGAATGACAAACCAGTGCCTAATTTTGGGAGTCAAATATAGAATCATAAAGAAAATCTCATAAGCAAATAAACTTCAGCTAGTGGATTCACAAATTATG
Organism: Sequoia sempervirens; assembly: GCA_007258455.2. NCBI lineage: Eukaryota > Viridiplantae > Streptophyta > Pinopsida > Cupressales > Cupressaceae > Sequoia > Sequoia sempervirens. The sequence continues at coordinate 51,553,410 of VDFB02075321.1, read as the reverse complement.
AATGCCTTGAACTAACATATCCACACTTATTGTCATTAAAATTCTTCTTACAAATCCACCTTGCATACCAGAAATCACAATTATTTGCTCAAAGTAATTTAACTATTTCTTTTAAATAGAACCATGAACAAACAACACAATCTCAGGGAAATTGAGATGACAAATTCAAAATACTTTGTATATTAAATTTATATAATTTAAAGTATACAAATCTAGAGATAATTTGATGACAGACATGCTCTATTTACACAAACTGATTGATATTTACCCATGAAATCAAAACATTACAATTGTATATCCTGTCTATGACTCAGATTCAGCATTTTTCTATCTACCCAACCCCACACAAAAATTCAAAACCCTTACAAATGAGAAGGAGTGAGAAGATATAGAAGGAAGAAGAGCCCTAAAATTAATCCATTGAAGACACCTAGAAGCTTCATCCTCTGTTGATTAGCAACAAGAAACTAAAAAAATACTCTCTCTTCTCTCCTCATTTGCAATAACAAACCACATGCCTTAGTATTTTTCTTGAACTCATCTTGATTTTTCAACAGAAAATTCCCCTTCTCATGAAAAAACCTTCACATTCATTTACCTGGGCTGCAAATGCTCTATTCCTCTATAAAAACCTTTTACCTCTGGTCTTTTTATCTTCTCACAGCTGAATTTTTTTTTACTTACATGTGAAAAGGCTTTTCATTCTTCCCTCCATTTTACCTTGTGCACTTCACTTTTGTTTCCCAGCCAAGAATGACCTTTGTTCCATACAATGAATATTTAATTCACTTTACCAGGAAAAATTAAATTCTTTCCTATGCACTTTAATATTTGCTTGACTTTATATGCCTAGCAATATTTTAAATATCTCGTGCTCAGAATATTTTCCTTTTAAAAATTTCTCTCGTGACTCAATCCTTACCCCTTTTCCATTTCATTTTTCACTTTACACATTTAAAATAATTGCCATAAAGTGAAAAACCCTTTAAAATTATTTTGGGCCAACAAATTTTACCCACACCCTTTATATTTCACTTTATATTTAAAATCTTTCTGCCTTCAAATTTTCATTGGGCCCACCAAAGTCCTTTCTTCAACATATCATGCATTGCAGAAATAAGCGAGAGAATGGAGACAAATATAGAGATGACAAAAAAATAAAATGAAGCATCAAGAATTGCTGAAGAAATGAGACCTGGGAAACCATTTACGGTGATGGGCGATGGGAAGCATGCACCGTCGTGCCCTCACTGAAGTTAGAAGGGAATGTCAGGGTGTTTCGACGATGAGAGATGGAGACAGGGGAGACCCTGAACCCTTCTTTTTTCAACAGCTTTAAATTTTTCTTCTTCAACCAAGACAAATTGGCATGCTTCTTTTAGCTTTTGACGACTTTGATTCTCTTCACGTTCTGCTCTTGTTCATGAACTCTGATGCCAGGAAAATGTTTATAGTGGTCACCATCTTTTGCATTGCAACACCAACATCTATGTGCAACATGTAATCTGAGGGTGCCAAATCAAGATGTTCCCATAGCAGCCTCATACACCAGGTTGAAATCTCCTTTGAAACAACACATTGACCCCTTAGTAGGGTGGTTGTCCATGGCCAACACAATAGGCTTTCCTCAAACAAGTTTGATTCACTTTCACTGTAAGCATAGACTTGTTCTTGCATAGAGAAATCATGTGCTCAGCTCTCCCAATCGACAGGCATTGAATACAAAGATGCTTCCTATGACAACTCCTTGAATCTTTATAAAATTTCCTTTGCAACACAAAATCAACCCCTTTTTTCTATGAGAATGCTTTCTTTGTGCATGACACAACCATCTCCTGAGTTCTACATCCACACTTTATAGTGCCATCTAGCCTTTTCGAGGTGCACTGTCCTCTTTCAATTGGTGTGATGGTTGCTTCGTGTAGTAGAAATACTTCATATTCTTTGTGCTAATCATTATACAATTTCATAACCTTCTCAAAAGGTGTTATCACACCCTCTAGATTCCATCTTCCATTTCCAAAAGCTGCAAGATAATTCCAACCTCCCAATAAAAACTCGAAACTCTCAATGAAAAGCCCGACCCCTATTCTTTGTTCCATGTAGCGCATTTGATGTATTTTTATATACTCTAGGTGCATCCCCAATTACACCTCCCTAGCTTCTCTTCCATGCATGATATTCCTAATTCAAATCCCTTGAATACACTCCTCAATCATTCTCCCAAGCCGCATATGTAACATTTCCATAAGATCAATAATTAAAAAAGAATGCATTCTTGGATTCGCATTCCTACTATTATTTCTAGTGGGTTTTGACTGACCTGAACTTGAAGAATCTTTGGTACGAACTAATTCATTTTTTGAAAATGGGTCAGATTCATATGATTTATTACCTTTTGATGGATTAGCCACGCCTCCACTTTGTCCAGTAACCTGATCAATATCAATATTTGGCTCCAATGTGTCACTCTGTTCCCAATTGATGTTGAAAGTCTTTGTAATATTGAACCATGTCCTATGTTGGAATGTCCCTCTCTCTAATTAAAATTGAATTTATTTGAAAAATTATCTCAAAGGTAATGCCTTATTTGATATTGCAGAAATTTTAGAATTTTGGGGAGATGATGAACTTTTGAATGCTTGCTAGTCCTTATGTTAACAATCCTTCTTGGCATATATAGGATAGTCCCAATGGAACAAAGAATTGTAGATATCATGCTTAAGTGACCTTTTGAGGCAACTAAGCTTTATCTTGGAACCTACAAAGACTTCACCCCTGAGACCATGCCTACCACAATAATTGTGTGACACATGTCGAGTCCCCCTGTGGGCCCGACTAAAAAAATATTGTTTTGAAACAAGTTTCTACCTTGACTTGATCTGAGACTGCCCCCGAATGTTACATGCATGAAATGTTGAAGTGGTTTTTCATTAAAATATTATTTTTAGCATGTGTGCACAGTGATTAAAATTGGCCCAGTGACCTCTAGAATTGCCCTGGAAAACTAGTCAAATGAGTTCCTAAAGTCATGAAAATGCATAGGCATGTAGACATTTGAACTGAGAACTTAGTGAAATAGACAATTCAGAAAAATATATCTTGAGGTGAAAGATATTCAATGTCAAAGTGGCTCACTCAGAATTTTATGCAACTACACCTGTCCAAAACCAATTATGGCTCACCAAGTAACCACTTCGAAAAAATACCAAATCGTCTCCTAGGAAGCTACCAATGGAAACACAAGATAATTTAGGTCCATTAAGTATGTGTACAAGAGGTATTTCCTTCAATCAACATTCTTCGTGAGATATTGAGGGTCAAAGTTGACCTCACAAAATTCTAGAAATGTAGATGTAAAAATAGAACAAACTGCATTTGCTTTTGACCTGGTAAAAATATCAAATAAAAACCTATGGCTCCAAAACCAGACCAGGGAGCATATGAATGTGATGGGAATACAAGGAACCAAACCATTTTTCCTCACAATCATCCAACTTTGAAATACCAATCTGAATAGGAGGCAACTTCACAGTACTAAGAATTCAGAAACATCAAAACAATCGCAGAACCCTCCAGCTTTGCATTTCAAAACCCTATCAAAAATCATCATGGGAAACTAAAATCATACATATATGTACACATATTTCAAATGAATATGCTCACCAAGGGGTTTGGCATGAAAATCAACTATCTCTGAATTATGACCCTCCAAAGTAGGTCACTTGGGAAGAATTTTCAGAGGTAGTTATGAGTGTGCAAGGCAAATTTTTTTAACATGGGCACTTCAAATTTGCAAAATTTGAAGGTGGCTTCAACTAGGGATGCATGCCACTTGTGGGCATGGTGAGATTCCAGATCTCTGGGGAGTAGACTAGGTGCCAAGTCCATTGGGTGCTCCAAAACTACTCCTTTACTCAACCTTATTTTATTTTATTTGATGGCCCCAGGTCACCAAACAAAAAGGGGAATTCAATATTTACCCCTGTCAAACACTTTATTTTCTACAGTCTAAAATGGATCAAAATTTCTATTGGAATCAAGCAACACTGAGAGGGGGGTGAATCAATGTTGTGCAAATTTTAGCTTTATTAACCTGATCATTAAAGTGTTGATAACATTCAACCAAAATAAAGATGCATGTACATAAGAGAAATAACCACAACACCATAACACAAGGATTTTTTATGTGGAAACACTATTAGGGGAAAAACCATGATGGAGGTTAATCCACAATATTGTTCTAAGTATACTCAAAAGAAAAGATTACAAATGGGAATGCACTTGCATTCAGAGGCACTACCTAGAGCTCACTACTCAAAAATAGAAAGGCCCACTACCTTACAAAATTTTGGAATACTTCCAAAGAGTTTGAACTGATAAAGTAGCATCTACCAATCCCTGATTACAATTCTGATTAGGCTCAACAATCGAATTCAAGACCTTCTGACTAATTCTACTCTTCTGCTTTGTTTTGCTTCAATTCACACCAAAAATCCTTAATGCACAAGTAAAACTATGCATAATCACTCTACTGATCTTCTGATATTCGCAACATACATCAACTCACATTGAACACACACCAAAATGATATAAATGATCACTTATATATATCTGCCACCAAGAATTCAATCACTTCAAGTTGGCCTCAACAAAATAAGAAATATTCACAAACTATCAGCTCAAATCATTCATAATATTCAATGTGCATCCACAAGTGTCGGCCACAACATAGTGAGGACCCAAACAAAAATGTTCAAACACAAAAATACTTAAACAATAGCTCCTCAAATATCCACAACACACCATATTCACCAAGTCGGCTTCCAAATACTGATGAACAAAAGATTAATTCACCAGACCTTCTAACTTCCACCCAAATTCATACGAGGCACTGAGATTTATAGATAACACATATTATGCATCAAAAAATAATCCCTGAGATCCACAACATAAAATAATAATAGAAAATTTGCATATGAATTGAAGAACACGAAGTTACCGGATGCTCTGTTCTAACTAAATAGATAACTACTAATCTTCAATTTGTATGTTGGTATGAGAAAATTGCAATGCGCGGATCGACTAGCTGACAAGGGTTACCATTAATGACAACACCAGAAAAAAATTGTAGTATCTCTTGCCAACAATCTCCCCCTTTGGCATTGATGGCAACACTTAGTGAAAAATGACTAAGTGTCGAATCAGTTCCAACAAAAAATACACTGCCAACCAAAACTCCAAAAAGATCTTTATCAACAACTCAAAACTACAACTCCCCCTTAGATGAATATACATTTTTCACTGATCTATTCTCCCCCTTTGACATCAATGGAAAAGATGGGAAATCCGCATAAAAAACTCAAACAGAAACTTCAAAATTGCATATGTACAAACCTTGTTTCAAACAACTTACACAAACTTGAAGATATTTGCAAAACTTGTCTTTAACAAGTTCAAGCTTGTGTCCCAACACTTCTTGAGATTTTCCAAAATAGTTATGTGACCACAAATTAAGTAAGATTGGACTTTTGCAGCTTCAAGATTCACTAGATCACTAACCGCCATAGCATCTTGTGCTTCTTTCAAAGCATTCAACATGGTTTCCATCTTTGAACCAATTAGCCCTCTAAGTTCACCAGCTCTTTCCACAACTCTGTCATTATTACACTTTAGACTCTTTATTTTTTCAAGGATATAACTTGACCTTCTTGTTCTCCAATAGAAATAGTTAAAGGATCAAAAGCATCAGAAATAGCAGCTAACTCCTTTTCATAATCCTTAACCTTCTTCTCATTTTCCTCTGTAAGTTTTGACAAAGACAAACACGACTTATGAATGCTTCCACCAGCTGATAATGCACTTTGAACATTTTTCACGTAGGTAGCTAACAAATATTTATCATTAGCTATTAATCCTTTTAACCTACTGATCTTCCTAGCATCAAATTCCTTCTGCACTTTGACCAAAGTTGACTTCTCAAGTGACTCAAAATGAGTACTTACCGAATTTATAAGTTTCTTCAGCTCACCAGAGGAAGAACCAAAAGGAATTTTAACATGTGTAGGCATGGTCTTCTCTGGAATATTTGATGCAAGATTCAATAACTCATTGTCCTCAGTGTGAGACTTCAGAATTTCTTCCCTATCCTTAGCTTGTACAAATGATGTGACTTTCATTTTCTAGATTGGGGACAAGGTAGAAAAATGAATAGGAGCATCTCCCAACTCAAGATCAAACTCTTCCTTTTGCTCTTCTAGAAACTTCATCACTTCCTCTATAGTGTCTCTTACTTCTACTAGAACTCCCTTAACTTCAACCTTCTTTTCCTTGATCACTGTTTCCTCAACCACGAACTTTTTCTTGTCATTTGGAGCTTCGACTTCTTCAACTAATATCTCCTTTTCTTCAATAGATATAGTTTTAGGGGCTTCAATCTCCATAGGTTCTTCTGTATCATGCACTTCTGGAGGAATCTGAGTGTCCTCAACTATAATCTCTTCATTAACCAGACCAGATGAAATTTCTTCCACATGTTCTTCTTTAGAAACAACATCAATTATGTTCTTTAATAGAATTTTCTTCAAAATACTTTTACTTTCTTTTTCTACTTCTTCATTCTTTCCCAACATAAGCTTGTTTATTCTTTTTTTTCTCTTGAAATCTCTTTTTGATTCTTTTAAGATTGACTTCATCTCCTCTATAGACATTACTAGACATATATTTGCAAGAACTCGTTCTCTCAGCTGCTCTTCTTCAGTTCTAGCACTAACTCTTCTCATCTGCAAAATATCATACAATTCCTTTGGAAACTGTGTCATTATCTCAACAAGAGTCATATTGAAATTGTTCAAATATTGTATTGTAGCTTCCTCAAGGACTCTTTGACCAACAATATCAAAGGTACCATACACATCACTTAGAGGGTTAATATTTCCATCCTTAATTATACCTCTTTCAACTTCCTCTACTAACATACCAGGTTTGTTAGGCTTCATCTTCTTTACTTTCTCCTCTTCACTGGAGGGCTTGACCATTGTTGTTGTAGGGGTGATCATATGCTTTATTTCTCTAACTTCTTCATTAGATTTTGTCTCTTCATCTTTTGAAATAGCTTTATACATTCTTGTGCTCTTATCCTTCTTCCTTTTACCGGATACCTTAACTTGAGCTTTTGCAGGGGCTGATTTCTTTGCATGACCGGATAGGGGTACTAAGCTCCTTGCTGATCTAGTTCGAGTAGAGGATATTGTCAAAATAGAAGATTCAATTTTAGCAGACTTTTTAACTTTTTAACTTTCATCTTGTCCTCTTTTCATTCTTTCTTCTCTTACAAATTCTTTAAATATGCCCATACTCTCTATGAAGACTTCCACTTCTTTCATCACTTTCCGGACTATCATTGGTTTCTTCAATTGATCATTGACTTGCATATTTTTCTTTGCATATGTTCCAAACCTTTCTTCAAACAAATCCACAGGCTTACTTAATAGATGCTATGCATATAGCTCCAAGATTCTCTCCTCAACTTCATAACCCATAGGCACAATCCAAACTGTTTTGGGTTCTGCCACTTGCATCAAGCATTGAACAATATCCACCATAAAAAAAATCGTATCCTTATACTTCTCCACAATAGAAGTTTGAATTCTTTCCCTTGCTTGCATTACATTTTGATTTTTTTTGAGATATCCCCAAATTGCATTTTTCCTGGCTTGCAAATCACCAAGGCCAAATAACATGTCTCTAATCTGAACAACAACAGGCTTGTTGCTTTGCCAATGCACTTTCCCTACTCCTGGAACTTCACCCATGAAATAAAAGAACAAACATAGCAACAAATTACCGTACTTAAAGGAATTCTTCTTGTCTTTCTTTATCTTACCAAGATTCTCCATCGGCTGACTTTGAAGAAATTCACACAAATCATATTCTGCATTCTCCTTTACCATTTGATAGGTTGCATATATGGCTATACCGAATACAAAAATTTCTCGGTTGGATTGATGTATCTTATAACCAATGGCCATCAAGGAAAATTTCACACCCACATAAATTATTTTATCAATTTTCATTGCTCTTCTATCAAATACATAACTAGTTGCATCACTGACTGTTTTATTTTTCACATACTTCAAAATCAACAATCCATTGGAGGAATTTAATCCTATCACAGCACTTATAGCCTCTTTCATAATCTTGAAGGGTTGATTTAACCACATGAATTCTACATGAACTCAACTCAAGATGTAGCGGACCCATTCGCTTTCATCAAATATGGGGAATTTCACAATCTACGTGAATTTATTTTCCTCTAGGGTTTTGAATTTGAGCTTAACATAGAAATCCTCTCCAACAATTTGTTTGGAATACAAATTTAGCAATTGTGAGCTTCCTAACTCCTCAATATTGACATGAATTTATGCCCTAATATCTTCAATGTGTAAAACATCGTATGAAACAAACGAACATGCACCTAAGGGCTCGGTCTCAATAGACTTGAAAGGATACCATTTAAACTTTAGACGGGTTCTATCCTTGACTTCAACTACCAATGGAGTATCTATTTTTACAAATTCATAGGTTTACAAGTTTTCCCAAAAAATACCTTTTAGTTAGATTAGGTTTTGAACTTCAAATTTCCTTCACACTTAAATTCTCACCAAATTTTGCCAAAGTTCACTTTTGAGCTCTTCAAACTTCTTCTCAAAATGCAAAGTGACAAATGAAGGATAGAAATAAATTTTTATAATTCACACATCTAACCCTTTTTGATGCAATAAATGCTTTTTCCTTAACTCATTTAGATACCCTGTTACCATATACTGTAAAAGATAACACCTCTGCGGACCTTCTATTCTGCATAAATACTCTTTCCAGTTGTTTAATAACATTTGTAGGCTATCAATGTAATCGTTGAACTCATCCACATTCTGGATGTTGATTTCCTGCAAGGGGTTTGAAATATCTTCTTGATAGTTCCCCCTAGGCCAGAGGCCTTAACCTAATTCTCTGAGGAATTACTAGGAGTTGATTTTGATGCTAGCTCATTTCTTGCAACAGAGGGACTCTTTTTTACCCATGTCTTCTTCATTTGCCTCCTAATCTGATCTATAGTGACTTTCCCTTTTCCTTTTTTATCCTTCTACATGTTTCTTCTCTAATTTACCAGACCTCTTCTACATAATCTAGCAATATGACCAATTTTGTTACAATTGTAGCACACCATATATTTCTTTGTCCAGACTAGTAGTTCCACTGTCTTTCTCTTGATCTAAACTGGTTAGCAATATGGCCAAATCTATTGCATGTATAACATCTAACTTTCCTATAAAAAATTTTCATCACATTTCTGCATTCATTTGACTTATGACGATACTTGTTACAATTAAAGCATTGACCGGAGAATAATGGACCATTTGAATTCATTCTACTTTTCCATTGAGCTTGCATATGACCAAATTTATTGCAAACATAATAGATACCATTAAACCTTTGAGCATTAAGTTGTCTTACCAGATACCTTCCAGTGTTGTTCATCTAATTTTCTTGTCTAAACCTCCTTTGCCCTTGTCCAGATCCATAACTTTCTTCTTCTTCATATCCAAGACCTCACTTTTCACCATTAATCCTTCGATTTTTAATTAGTTCATCAAGCTTAGCTGAGCTAATCTTGAACTTCTCATTGAATTCATTTTTTGTAGCAAGTTCATCTCTGAGATCAACAATGTGTTTTTCAATCTCTTCCTCATTATGTTTGGTTTTTTCTAACTCTAGTTCCAACTGAATGAATCCATTAGTAATTCAGTTGCATTCTTCAGATTTCTCTTTCAAGAATTGGGAAACATTTTCTTCATTTTTCTTCCTATCTTCAATTTCCTTAGTCATCCTCATCATGATAGATTCCATCTCATTCTTCTGAACTACATTATCCTTGGCAATATTTTCACATTCTTTTGTCTTTACCTTCAGGGTTTGACTTAGTTGCTCATCTATAATGTGTTTACTATCTTCCTACTTGATATGATCACAGAATTCCCTTCTCTTCTCCCTAGAGTTGTTGATTTTTTCTTTCAATGACTCAATGAATCTCTCAGCATTCATAAGATTTGCTTGTAATTCCCAGAATTCATATTTTTCCTGATCAAGATCATCTAGGGCCACCATAAGTTGTTGTTGAAGACTACTTCAATCCATTGAAACACATTCCAAGATCTTCCCCAAGCTTTTAACCTTCTTCTGAGGAACTGAGCTCTGATACCAATTGTTGGAATCAAGCAACACTGAGAGGGGGGATGAATCAGTGTTGTGCAAATTTTAACTCTATTAACCTCATCATTAAAGTGTTGATAACATTCAACCAAAATAAAGATACACATAAGACAAATAACCACAACACCATAATACAAGGAATTTTTATGTGGAAACCCTATTAGGGGAAAAACCATGGTGGAGGTTAATCAACAATATTGTTATAAGTATACTCAAAAGAAAAGATTACAAATGGGAATGCATTTAGGCACACTGCCTAGAGCTCACTGCTCAAAAATAGAAAGGCTCACTACGTTACAAAAGTTTGGAATACTTCCAAAGAGTTTGAATTGATAAAGTAGCATCTACCAATGCCTAATTATAGTTTTGGTTAGGCTCAACAATCGAATTTAGGACCTTTTGAGTGATTTTGCTCTTTTGCTCTATTCTGCTTCAATTCACACCAAAAATCCTTAATGCACAAGTAAAACTATGCATAATCGGTCTACTAACCTTTTGAAATTCACAACATACATCAAATCACATTGAAAACACACCAAAATGATATAAAAGATCACTTATATATATCTAGCACCAAGAATTCAATCACTTCAAGTCGGCCTCAACAAAATAAGAAATATTCACAAACTGTTGGCTCAAATCATTCATAATATTCAATACACATCCACAAGAGTTAGCCAAAACATAGTGAGGAACCAAACCAAAATGTTGAAACACAAAAATACTAAAATAATAACTCCTCAAATATCTGCGACACACCATATTCACCAAGTCGGCTTCCAAATATTGATGAACATAAATTAATTCACCGGACCTTCTAACTTCCACCCAAATTGATACGAGGCACCAAGATTTACATATAACACATATTATGCATCAAACAATACTCCCTCAGGTCCACAACATAAAATAATAACATAAAATTTGCATATGAATCGAAGAACACAAAGTTACTAGATGCTCTATTCTAACTAAATAGATAACTACTGATCTTCAATCTATCTGCCAGTATGAGAAAATTTCAATGCACAGATCATCTAGCTAACAAGGGTTTCCATCAATGACAACACCATAAAACATTTGCAATGTCTCTTTCCAACAATTTCTACTAGGGATTTCCCAGCAAGTAACTCCATTGTGATTAGCATAATCAACCATACATGCTATGCTTCCAAAACTATCATCATCATCGTCACAAAATGTGTTTGACTAAAAAATACAATCAAACAACGTATGGAACTCATGCATTCTATAATGTATATGACCAATCTCGTCATTGGCTTGTTTCAATACAAGCTTATCTGATTGATTTGAAAAAGTGAAACATTCATAATCCACTTGATCATTGACATCATAAACTTTGACATCACACTCACTTTGCACATCAAACTAAAAAATTTCATAAACAATTTTTTGTGCACTATATGCAAACAATCCTCAAGCGCATCAAAAAGAAAAAAATGCATATTCAGAAGCCTCCTTGAATTGGACATCATGATAGGGGCACATTTTTTAGCATTTTGATTCAGGTATATCAAAACACACCTTGGTGTCATAGAAATGGAGATCATATGCATCATTAACATCCAGGAAATGAGTAAATGCACTCATCTCAGGTTCAATAACATATTATGATTCATTCTTCACATCATCATTCATCTTAATGAAAAATACCTCAAGAGTAGGATCAATCAATTCAGCATCAATAGGAGCAATGGAAAGACACATGTGTGTATTGGTAACTTTATGTGCAATATTAGTTAATATGTGTACTGACCCAAATGTGAAAGACTCATTGCTATCTGAAATTTTCTCATTAGCAATAGAACTAGAACCTTCATTTTCTTTCACATAAATGCTTTTCTCATCGGATGAAAACATGTCCATGTTCACACTGTGAAGATAAGGAACATCAAACAAGAAGCAATTGTACTCAATTTCACACTCACTAACATGAGATCCACCATTATTTTCATTTCTTGGGTGCTCTACACATGGATCAAGAATTTCTACAGTATCAACACAATTTGAAACTCTATTGTCATATGACTCAACAAGCTCTTCAATATTATCAATGGGTAATAATGTTGATTCAAGATCCATATACTTGTCACAACGTACAACTTGATCATTCCAAACCTCATATCTCAAAGGTTCTATCCAAATAGTTTTGGGTTCAAGTGCTTCTATGATGCATTCATCTATGCTTACAAGAAAGGTTATGTCCTTTGCATACTTCTTCACTAGGCTTATGGGAACCCTTTCTCTTTCATGCATATCATTCTAGAATACTGCAAATAATGTAGTCAAAGCATTATTTTGTGCTCTAAAATCTCCAAGACTGTGTAGGTGTTCAAATATTTTATGTGCAACCGGGTGAGTGCAGGATCATGAGGGTCCAAAAAGTGGCTAATGAATTTTTTAATTTGAATTTGATAAAATAAAAAGGGTTTATTAAGAAAAATTTCAGCCTTCCAAAAATATAAGATATGCCTTATTTGGAATTAAATAGATAATTATTATTAATTTTCTACTTACATTCTGACTAAAGTCTTGATTGATAGACTGATTGTAAAACATCTATAATTCTTAAATGATTTCATACGTTTTGAATCCTAGAACTACAAAAAATGGTGGCTACATGCTTTCATATGGTTTAGGACATAGAGCACACCCACTTTCCTGTTATTTCATTCAAGGATAACCCTAGAGATCTCAATGCAAAGGAGAAAGAGATCCTGCAATAGGGTTGTCCTAGAGACTGATTGTAAACTAATGAGGGGTTCACCACCAAGTAAGAACTTGGAAAGACAAGTAGAATGTAAGATGAAATGCTAAACCCTAATTCAATGCAAACCTTCACTAAATGACCTAAAACTGCAAATGAAACAAAATTGAAAGCTACAAGATGGAATGTGTGCACCAGGAAATCTGAAGATGATTGGAAGGAGGTCTGAAAAGTTGGAAATTTTTTGTTTAATGTTGAGTGGGACTCATTCGCCAAGCTAGGTGAATCAATCTAGAATCTAGGTTTCTGAGCGAGAACAAGAATCTGGAAAATGGGTATCTGAATCTATAGAAATTTGAATTTTTACCTAAACTGGGACTCATTCACCAAAAGTGGCGAATCAGTCCAGCTAAGCATTTCTGAAACTTCAAGTTTTGAATCTGCTCTTACCAATCTACTCAATTTGCTTATTCAGGTTTCCAAATTTGAATCTCAATAAATCAACCTGCAGGTGTTCTCCAATGTTCTTTAATGCTTGATGACAGCTTTGACAACTTTAGGCACTTTGACAACTTTCTCCAATCTTTCTCTTCAATGTGTCTTCAATCTAAACCTACAAAACACACACAAAAGAGAGGGAAAAATGTTTTTTCAGTGGATAGGGGTTTGCCTTGGTCAAACCCCATTTTGGTAATCAAACCTTGAAATAGAATGAAATAGGAATGGAGAATGATGAATGAACAAAATATGATGTTGCAACTCACCAAACCCTATCAATAAGGTGTTGCAAATATGTGTGAGATGGCTCCAATGGATGTAGATCATGACTCTTTCTTTAAGGTGGAAGATCTTGAATGAAATGCTAGCTTGAATCATAAAACCCTACATCACAATTGTTAGCTCCAAAACAAACATGATGCATGAAGTCCTTGACATGATATTTGATACTTGAATAATGCTCTAAAATGCTTGATATTCTTCCCTTGAATTCTTTTGAGTGGCATTGTAAAAACTTGAATGCTCTTGTGAACTCAAACTTTCTATAAGGATGAATAATTGAATGCTTGGGGTGAAAATGAGTGAAAGAAACTTTTATTTATACTCAATTATGCAAAAATTCCCAAAATTACAACACTACAAGATGACAACAGATCTAGGAGGATACAATCCTACCAAGAATTTGAATTAATTTTTATTTTGGGCCACATAAGACTAATTTTCCCAAGGTGGAAAATGAGTCCCATTAGGCATAATTTATGGGACCATTTTTAAAAATTCTTAGAAAGGTGTGAAACTAGGTTTGGGACCCAAAAACCTAGGTGGGATTCATTTGGCCAAGGTGGAGAATGAGTCCTAGGTCACTAAATCTGGGCCACATAGGCTGAAAACACCTGAATGATGATTGGGTATTGATTTTTATCAGGATTATCCTCGAAAAGATGCATTAAATGAGGCTTGTGGATGCAATATAGGGCCAATTAAAGCATAAATAAGCCCAATTTTTAATGAAAACCCTAAAAAAGTGTGAAATTATGTTATAACACTTTATATAAGGGTAAAAAGTGATTTATTAGGTTCATTTAATTAATAAACCTTAGAAAAGTGTGAAAGTGTGTTACAACACTTCACAAAACTTTAGCAAGGTACCATTAGTTCACAAGGTCCCAAGACCTAATGTGAATGTGTCAAACAAATTACAACACTAAATCAAGGCACCATTAATCCTAGTTTACAAGGAGGGCCCAAACAAGCAAGGAAAAGTAGAAGGGATACTTTTTTCATTGCCACATTTAGCCCCCACTTTAGTGAGAGGATGAACTTGCTTCAAACTCACACTAAAGTAGACAAACACACATCAAGAGGGGTCCAAGTGTGCCAATTTTGGTAAGATAGGATGGCAATGATCAAGAGGGGTGATCAAGTCCCCAAGATCAAGATCCCATTGAAAACTAACATAGACACAAAAGAACACACCTAAAAATGATATAAAGAGAATCAACAAAGCACAAGCATGCACTATCAAAGACAAAGAAAATGAAACAAAGTGAAAAATAAAAGGGGAAGATCAAGCTTCGACCATTTTTCCATCGTGATGTGGATCGGATCTAAGGTTGTTTGTCTAAAAAATGCATACTCACTCTAAGGCAACAAAACTTTAGGTTGTTTGTTGGGTGAGAAATTCAAGAAGGTGAGACACATACACCCATGGCTAGTATGTGCTCACACAAACATGCGAGTGGCTAAGGGAAATTCATGCCCTTGTTCAGCTTCTTTTCAAACCATACCAAAGTTATACCTTCTCATAACTTTGATAAGGTGCCACTTAAAAATTATTTTCAAGCTTCATGAGACAAGAAAAACTTTGTATTCTTTGAGCTCATGAACAAACAAGATGGCTCCATGGGCATGCAAGTTGTATTATGCAAGGTGGCCATATAACTAAAAATGAAAATGCAATGATAAGGAATGTTCAAAGGAGTCTTTCTTAGTTCATGCGAGGTCTTAACTTAGGGAAAATTGTACCTAATGTCTCCAAGAGAGGGGTTATCAAAGAATAGAAGATTCACAACTTAGGGGATGTAGTGTGTCGCATCAACCCACGAAGAGGAATGTAATATGCTAAGATAGATCACACTCTTGAAGGAAATCACACCCAATGTCATCCATAAAGCGAAAGATTCATCGAAAGTAAAAAGACTACACCATGAACCGTGAAAGAGAAAAATGCAAATGTATGCCCCCACTTTAAAGAAATTTCTAAACATCATACTATGTGCAATTTCTTTAAATTAGAAAATGCTAAATGCTAACAATAAAGAAGACATGAGAGCTAATTTGGAAATCCCTATGCCAAGTCATAAGTATATAGGTGCCTTGTTTTAAATATTAAAAATTGTTTTTTTTCAAAACATTAAATTTTAATCCAAAATTGTAAAAATTAGAATATTTGAGCTTGAACTGCAAAAATTAGATGTAATAGGGGTTTTTTTTTTTTTTTCTAAAACTACAAGTGTTGTAAAACAACATTAAAGTAATGTTTCTATAAATTACCTTAATGTCTGTTATTTTTAAAATGTAGTTTATGTACTTAAGTCCCCACTGAAACCTTCGATTTTGAGTTGAGTTCACTTGGGTGAATTTGGAGAAAATGAGGCAAACTAAACTTTACATTTTTAGTTTCCAGCTGTTGGTACCTAATTTTGTGGGCTTTTTGGATCAACCCTTTGGAGGTGGAAAGTTTCTATATTTTTGATGTTGTTTGGAGTAGTTGATGACACTATTTTTTAGTCTTTTCCCTTGAGCTCGAAAATGGGAAAATTTGCTATTCAGAGATGCAATGGAGTTGGGTTTTGGCTATTTTCACCATTGTGACACTTGGAGGCTATAAGTTGGAGAAAATTCTAATTTTTCTTAGTTGAGATTGATGGTTTCTTTCTCTCCCATTCACTAAGAGAGTTTTGTAAACTTTTTCTTGTACTCAGATTCTGAAATTGTCACTCCTTTAGTTCAATAAAACAACAGGGTTTCTTTTAGATCATCTTCTTGTTTCAAATTTACAGTCACAATTTGATGTAAGCTGTGATTCAAATGCAGAATCATCTTTATGTCTTTTCATTGTAAGTTTTTTTGCAAGGGTTTCATGTGATTTAGGTTGCATTTTGTGTTATGTTTGATTAACCTCTATGCAAATCACTTTTCGATTATGTGTTTAGTGTGGGATTGTGAGAATCAGAGTTTTAGAGATATTGTTGTGAGTGGAAAATTGCCAGAATATTCGCATTGCTGGTGGATCACCTTAGTTTAGGATCTTCATTTTTAGTTTCTCCTTCTACCCCTTTTCCCTAAAGGGCTGGTAGATTAGATTTTTTACTAGGGGAACCAGCCCATTCTGGAGATTCTCTCTCACCTACAGATTTCCCCACAAATCTAAGCGCATTTCCATGTTGGAATAGGATAGGAAATTCTAACTTGGCTAAGGGTGCAATCCTGATTGCCAATAGTATATTAAATCCAAACTTGCAAAACACACACAAAAGAGAGGGAAAAATGTTGTTTTGTTAGTGGATATGGGTTTTCATTGGTCAAACCCCATTTTGGTAATCAAACCTTGAAATAAAATGAAATAGGAATGGATAATGATGAATGAACCAAATATGTTCTTGCAACTCACCAAACCCTATCAATAAGGTGCTACAAACATGTGTGAGATGGATCCAATGGATTTAGATGTTGACTCTTGCTTGAAGGTGGTAGATCTTGAATGAAATGCTAGCTTGAATCATAAAACCCTACATCACAATTGTTAGCTCCAAAACAAACATGATGCATGAAGTCCTTGACATGATATTTGATGCTTGAATAATGCTCTAAAATGCTTGATAATTTGCCCTTGAATTCTTTTGAATGGTCTTGTGAACTCAAACTTGTTATAAGGATGAATACTTGAATTCTTGGGGTGAAAATGAATGAAAGAAACTTGAATTTACACTCAATTATGCAAAAATTCCTGAAATTACAACACTACTAGCTGACATCAGATCTAGAGGACAAAATCCCACCAAAAATTTCAATTAATTTTGATTTTGGGCCACACAGGACTCATTCACCCAAGGTGGCGAATGAGTCCCATTAGGCATAATTTATGGGACCATTTTTAAAAATTCTTAGAAAGGTGTGAAACCAGGTTCGGGACCCAAAAACCTAGGTTGGATTCATTCACCCAAGGTAGCTAATGAGTCCTAGATCACTAAATCTAGCCTACATAAGCTGAAAACACCTGAATTATGATTGGGTATTGATTTGTGTCAAGATTATCCTGGAAAAAATGCATTAAATGAGGCTTGTGGATGCCAAATAGGGCCAATTAAAGCATAAAGAAGCCCAATTATTAATGAAAACCCTAGAAAAGTGTGAAAGTGTGTTACAACACTTTACAACACTTTAAATAAGGCATGATTAAGGTTAAAAAGAGATTTATTAGGTTCAATTAATTAATAAAACCTTAGAAAAGTGTGAAAGTGTGCTACAACACATCACAACATTTCAACAAGGTACCATTACTTTGCAAGGGCCCATGACCTAATGTAAATGTTTCAAACACATTACAACACTAAATCAAGGCACCATTAAGCCTAGTTTACAAGGAGGGACCAAACAAGCAAGAAAAATTAGAAGGGATACTTTTTTTGTTGCCACAAATCTGAAAGATGTGTGACATTCTATGCTTCGCATACTATGGGATAGAAAAAAGAAAGATTGAATTTCATAAATTTTTGACCAATTTATGGTAGTCAAACAAACACATTTTAATATTTCTAGAAAATCTAATAAAAAATTCATAATTAATTATTTACTTGTACAAAAGTTACAAAAAAATGTTGCACATCCGGGCATGTGTCCTCTAATTATACTTAAAGTTTAAAAAAAAATTGTTATTTTTTTCTTGTACTTAGGTTGGTCAGACATATACATATTTTGGGGTGGTGGGCCTAGCTCAATTGGCTAAAGCATCTTGTTGCAGGCAAGAGGTCACAAGATCTAGTCTCCCCACCATCCATGTGGTACCAAAGGGCGTGTTACGCCAGTGCCACTGGTCACGTGATCATTTTTTACCAAGCGCACTGCAGTTTATAGGGGGATGGATACCCAATTGATTCCTATAGTCTAAAAAAAAAATGTTGGTCAAACATACACCTTTTTATTTTTTCCTAAAAACTTAGTACTAATACATTGAAATTTTAAATTTTCACCAAATAGATTTACTTTTTCCAGAAAAGGAATAGTATCTTGGAAACTACATTCAATTTTCCACAAATTTTGTTCTTACATATTTTTTAAATTATGTTAATAACTTATTTAAATTTTTTATTTCAAGTTGCCTAACTCTATTTTTCTAAACTTGCATTGCCACTTAAGGGCCTAGTTTGTACCCCCATGATCCTACACTGACCCAACTGGCCTGTTGTGCTCCCATATAATTTTTTTCCCTCTAGATAACTCTCATAAAACAGAATAGCAGAAAAACTACCAATGTACCAAACTTAAAAGAGTGTTTCTTTGACTTAATCAAGCTCAAATTCTCCATAATTTGTAGTCAAAGCAACTCAAATAGATCATAATCTCTCGCATTCACTACCATTTCATATGCAGTATGAATTATCGTAGTAGACACAAAATTCCATTGGTTGGTAAATTATATTTTCTATCCAATCATAACAACAACATATCTCATGACTGGGTTTGTGATGGGTTTAGTAGTTAGAGCTCTCCCATCATATGTAGCACTAGTTAAAGCTTCATGACTACATTTTTCACATCTTTTAGTACTATTAAGGGTAAAGACCAGTTACAACTTGGATTACTTCCTTGGTAATTAACCTGGCTATGCTTGTCCAGAAAAACTTATCATGTACCCTACTAAGTGCCATCCTAACAAATTTAGAATCCATCTCATCTGAAAGGTTAGGGAACCAAATCCAAACATCCAACTTCTTCTGCACTAGGTTTTCATATTAAGGTCTAACGAAGTGATTATCTCTTGTCAATTCTTCCATCCATAGATCCCTAAGTTCTTGGTGGTTAAATTATTCTAAGTTTCCATGAATGTATGTTCTATTATCTTCAGTGGGCAGGATATTAGTCGGAATGTGTGAGAACACACCCATGGGATCCATTTCATAGAATTTCTAAGAATACCTTCTGAATTTAGGTCAGGGTCTCCCAAAGACTTCCACAACAGTGGGAGTGTCCATTTATTTTCCTCAAACTACTTTTATATGCTTATGAAAATTTTCTTTTGTTGACACCTTCAAAATTTTCAAATTTGAAGTTCCCATGATGAAAATTTTGCTTTGCACACTCAGAAATGCACCTGAAAAATCTACCCCAGTGACCTACTTTGAAGGGTCAATTCGTAGCTAGTTGATTTTCATGCCAAATCCCTTGGCAAGCGTACTCATTTGTCATATGTGAACATGTATGCTTAATTTCAGCTTCCTATGATGAGTTTTGATAGGGTTTTGAAAATTAAAGTTTGAGGGTTCTGAGACTGTTTTGTTGTTTGTATACTCTTAGTCCTATGTAGTAGCCTTCTATTCAGACTGATATTTCACAGCTGGATGATCGTCATGGAAAATGGATTAGTGCTTTACATTCCCCTCATATTCATATTCTCCCTAGTCTGGTTTCAGAGCCATGGGATCAGATTTGATATTTTTACCAGGTCAAAAGCAAATGCAGTTTGTTTTGTTTTTACACCTACATTTTTAGAATGTTTCAAGGTGGTCAACTTTGACCCCTAATATCTTGTAAAGAGTTTTGATTGAATTAAATCCCTCTTGCACACATACTCAATGGACCTAAATGATCTAGTGTTTCCAGTGGTAGCTTCCCAGGAGGTGATATGATAATTTTTCAAGGAGGTGAGTTTGTGTGCTTGAATTGGTTTCTGATAGATGCAGTTGTAGAAAATTCTGAGTGAGCCACTTTGGAATTGAGTATCTTGCACCTCAAGATCTCTTTTACCAAGATATTTTTTGCACTGAATTCTTGGTTCAAATGGCTGCATGCCTATGCATTTTCATAACTTCAGGATATCAGTTGACTAGTTTTCTAGGGCGATTCTAGAGGCCACTTGACCTGTTTTGATCACAATACAAAATGCCTAAAAGTGGATTTTGATGTCTACCTAGTTCAATATTTTTGTGTCTGATGCATTTAGAGGCAGCTTCAAAGTCAATTAAAGATGAAATTTGTTTCAAAATGAAAAAAAAATTAGCTGAGCCCACATGGGGACCCGACATGTTTTACACATCTCTTTGAAGTTGTAAATGTTGCAATATTGCATTCACTTCAAGTGAGTTATTTGGTATAGGAATAACCCTCTTTTGCAAATAATGATGAGTGTGAGGAGATTGAAAAAAATTAGTATTAGGTACTAATGGATAGCATTGAGGATGAATGTTTGAACTTAGCAATTGATCTTGTGCATGAAAATAGTGTATGTTTTCATATGAATCATACTGATGAGGTTGTGCAAATAGGAGTTTTTAGATGTAAGGCTCCACAGTATGTTCTAGGGATTGTCAATCTATTCTTTACTTCAAATGAGAAAATTCCACATAGACAGATTCAAAGCTTTTGAATATTGTGTTAATGCATTTATTCACCTAGATAAGAAGAACTGTTATGCTGAAATTAAAGAGGAACTTGAGGAATTTGCAATTCAGATAGGGTTGTATCATTTATCTTTCTCTAGTTTTAAGGGAATTTTATCCCATGGTAATAGAAATACTAAGTGAGTGATAAATATGGAAAGAGCTTTTTCTTTACTATTCACAAACAATGAGGGAGATTAGCATTCACTTCCAAAATGGGTCACTGAGAAAAGAAAAAAATTGGTGGAAGCTAGAGAGTTATGCTTCTAGAGAAGAACATATTCAAGGGACAATTGACCAGCTTGAGCTTTTGAATGTGGAACAACAAGCAGATACTCAGAAATTGAAAGAAGAAATAATGTTATATTAGGTATAGCATGGAGGAATTAGAATTTCAGTTACTCATAGAAGAAGCTCATTCATTGAGATCCTCAAAGTGTGAACTGGAGATGCAAGTTTCAAATTTACAAATAGAGAAAGTTAAGTTAGAAGATGAAGTGAAAATTATGTAGGAGGAGATCAAAGTTGCTACAGGGAACACCTTTATCCAGATACTCAATATCTATAACACTTCAAAAGCAATAGCTCATAGCTTGAGAAGGCTCAAGAGATACATTATAAAATGTTGGTGTAGAGATTTGATGCTGAGACATCCATTGTGCTCACTGGAAGTAGTCAATTTGACAGAGCAAAAGGCACATTCAAGGTTGCACTAAGGGAATCAGATGCCATGAAATCTTATGAGACATTTCAATTGGGAATTGAAGTTTTTTTTAAACCTTTTGTGATAAAGAGGTGTCCACAAGATGAGGTAGTGCACTTGGAGAAAATTGGAGAACGGAATTGAAGAGTATCGACATAAATTTAAGGAAGTGTTTGTGCTATGAGCATGAGAAGCCATCAAGCTAGCTTAAATGGGGACAATTAGATATTGCAGAGTAAAATTTTACACAATTATACTATGTTGCATTTGATGCTTCCAACATAGGGTAATTTGAACATATGTTACTTTACATAGGGCAGTTTTTGTTTCAAGTGAAATGTATCAAAATCATTTAAAGAGATTATATATTGGTGAGTTTCTACATTCAGCTTTGATTGAGGATGGATTTGTATGTTGACCACTACAAAACCCTGCTTGTGTCACCATTTCAAAGAGGAGTTGTAGAGTGTAAGTTAGGGAAAACTGAGAAGTTGATCAATGACTAGCATGCAAGGAGGAACGTGGATTAGATCTCCACTATCGCCTGCTAGCCTGTGTGAATGAAGGATGATGTCACAGAAGAGCTGTGGGGAAGCGGGAAGGAGAAGGCTTGCCTGCCAGCCCATGTAACTTTTTCCTACCGTCATAGAAAGAAACGGGTACATGGGGTGTTGAGAGGGAAGGCCATGGTGGTCCCAAATAAATATTTTAAAATTTTTAAACTTTTAAATGTTTCCCGATGCTTTAATAATTAAAAGCCTTCATTTCAATATTTAAAATCAGATTTTAAACATAAGATGAAAAGTAAAATGGCATGGGAGAAGAGTTTGGTGCCCGATGAAAATGAATTAAATGTTTCTGCATTTAAAGAAAGACTTTAAATACAAAGTGAGGTAAATATTCTCTGCTAGGAGTGAAATGTTATAAAGAAATATTTAAATTTTTTGTACTTTAAATGTAAAGTGGAATATTTAAAGTCTTCACAATTAAAGGTAAAATATTTTAAAGTGTAAAGTTCAAGGTAAAAAGAGCCATCGGTGAATATTTTCAAAGGTGAAAAAGGCATAGGTATGAGGGGATTTTCATAATCTAGTAAAGTGAAAAGAAATCTTTATTTTAAGATAAAGTTGTTTTCAGCTGTGGAATGATAAAAAGAGGAATAAAAGGTATTTCATAAGAAAGAAAACACAGTTTTCACATTGTTGGGAAAAATGTGGGGGAAGTGAATATTTTTCACAATGGAACACTAAATTTTTAGCTTCAGGGTAAATGGGTAAAAGGAGAAGACAAATATTTCATGATAAAAACTATTTTTTTTCAGTTTTAGGGTAATTGAAGAGTGAAAGACTTTCACAGAGATTCTTTATTCTTTCACAAAAAGATATTTTCAACTGAGGACCATAGATGAATGATGGATCATCATGGTGGGGAATAATTTTCTATTTCAAGGCAAGTGAATGCAAAGGGTGTGAATCAATGTGCAGATTGAAGATTCTTCAAGAGATGGAGGCAGTTATTGATCAACAAAAGATGAAGGATCCAGGTATCAACAGCAGATAGTTTTTAGGGTTTCTTCTTATTCTCATTCTTTTTCATTTCTACAAGTTCTAAAATTATGAATTAGGAAGTAAGGTAGAAAAGTGTTGAGTCTAAGTTGTAAATGGAGTATGTAAATTGTAGTAGTTGGACCGTTATGAGCAAATGTTAGCCAATTTGTGCAACAATATATTACTATCATGAAATTAACTCTATATTTGTAAGCTTTTAATCATATGAATTCAATATATTAAGGATGTTTGAATTTTTCATTGTAGTTTTCTTGTGATTGTGTTGTTTAGCCATGGTTCTCTTTCAAGTAAAGAGTTAAATTACTTTAATCAAATAACTATGATTTAGAGTGCACAAGTGGGATTGGTAAGTAGAATTTTATAACAATATGAGTGGATTTGTTAATGTAAGGCATTAACATATATTCTAAATACATTGGTTGAACTTAGTTTACTGATAGGATCTTTGTTGTAGTTTTATATTTGACTCCATGGCCCATGATTAGGCACTCATCCATCACAAAGCCTAAGACATTTTCAGAAACAATTCATATCATTTTAAATCTCAATGAAGATTTTCTTTGTTGTTTAAGTTATATATGTCCCATGTATCTTCATGATATTTGAAAGAGTATAGAGGTTGAATTTGAGAGAATTTTACCTAGTAACCCTCTATGTGTTTAAGATGAATATATCTAAATTATGTGTTCTCAGTAATGTTCATTGCAAATGGGATTATGCTTGAACCTAGTAGAATATACAATACCCATCACTCATATATCTAAGATCTATCCACTTTCATAGGTCTATAATTTGTTGCTTGGCATGAGTTTATCATACATTCAGGCCTACAATTAGGAACACCCTCCTGAGTCCTATGGAGATCAAAGTGTAAAAGGCTCTCATAGCCTTATTCGTTGGATTTTCTTGTCTTCAACTTGTTGATAGTGTAGATTCCTTGTCCTAAACATTGTATCGACTAGTTTAGGCATTATGTTTCTCCTTAGGGTCGAAGGTTGCAAGAAAAATAACCAACACCTTCAACTAAAACCCACAAATTTCAAATAACAATAAATACCTTTTCAAGCTTCATCAAAAACTAGGGTCTGATGCCAAATGCTCTAAATTACTTTCAAATCTCTTCAGCTCGCTCTACTTCTTCCCAATTGTGCAAATGTGATTTAACTCAACTTAGTTTCTCACTTTATGACTTATGGATTTTTCCCTAATTTTGTATTAAATCCATTCCAACTTCAAAAGGTGATAAACACTTTGTAAAATACAATATAAACCCTAAAATGCTCCACAATTCTCTAGATTTGCATATTTTCTGCCAAAAAATCCTTAAACATCTTCAAAATGACACCTTACATCATATATCCTCATGTCACTACTTGACACCTCTTATATCAGGGATTTATTAGATTTTTGTCACTACTCCCCCTAAAACTATTGTTGGGTTTAGTTTTAGAAGAAGTATCTACACTAGATGCAAATACAAATGCATTTGATTCATCCTTATTCTCAAGTTCTTCCTTTTTCTTCTAAATTTTCTCAATTTCCTTTTTAACCTCAGTAGGACCAATTTTATTCACAATTTTATTCCATTGATCTAGATTAGCTTTCTTCTCATTTTTGCTTCTGTAGAGTTTTTAGATGTGTCCCAGTTTATTGTAGGTGCAACACATAATTTTTTTTAAAAACAAACTGATTTACATTTAACCTTGCTCTACACTAAATAGCTTTATTTCCAAAAGCATAACATATATAACAATAGCCTTGAAAATATTGAGCCATTCTACTAGTATTGAATCTATTCATAATTGTCTAACTTCTACAATCAGTAGCTCTATGTCCAAACTTATTGCAAGAAAAGCATTGTCCAAAGAATAATCCAACATTCTGATTCATTCTACTTCTACATTTTGTTGCCCTATGACCAAATTTATTACATGAAACACAAATTCCATTAAAATATGGGTACCTTTGAGCATTAGGTTGTCAAATAGGAATCCTTTTGGTATTGTTTCTTTGATTCTTGACATATTTATTATTTCCTTGAATCTTTCTTTGACTATACACTTTGTTGCGAACCTGATTTTCCTTTGAACTTTGTCCTTCTTCAAGTCCTAGACAACCTTTATCCTTAGTTGGTTTCTGAAATGTGATCAACTCATCAAGCATTGTAGTACTTTTTTTAAATTTTTCTTCATGAGCACTTTCTTTCTCCAAGTCATATCTTAGAGTTACCACTTCTTGTTCAAGTTTTGTTCATTCATCAAGTTTATTCTAAATTTTAGCTTTCTAACATTCTTTCATTCTTTTCTTTTCTTCCATTTGCACCTTTAGTCTAGTGATGTTTTCATTACCTTTCTTCAACTGATTACTGACTTCTCTACACCTTTATTTGAACTTCTTTATTTTCTCTCTTAATTTTTTGATGCATTCATTTTCTTCTTTCAAGTTTTCTTTTAGAGTTTCTTTATAATCTTCACTTTTATCTAGATCTTCAAGAGCAACATGGAGTTCCTTGGTTGTAGAGATCTCTTCCAGAGGAATAGGATACTTTTTATCAGCCATGTGTTCAAACTTCAAAATCATCCTTAAGCTATTAAGCTTCTCAAAAGGAACCAAGATTTGATACTAATTCTTGAACACACATAATACTTAGAGGGGGGTGAATTAGTATTTTGAAAACCATTTGATTGTTAACCATCTAATTATTAAAATATATCTAGCTGCAACTGTAAGTAAAAACATGGAAGTGAACATAACATCACACAACTCATAGACACCAATATTTTTACATGGAAAACCCAAAGTGGGGAAAACCATGATGAGGATTAACTCACAATATATTATTATAGACACCTAAATTTGGACACTTAATATATCCAAATTTATCCCCTTGCATCTAAGCATCCCCTTATTTGCATTAATTAAGTAATATCGCTTTTATTTAATTAATATCCTCAATTCTACCAAATCCCTAAGGTATTTAATTAATAAATAAATACCTTATCTCTTTAATCCTCCTTTTCATTAAATGAATTAAATAAATATGACATTTATTTAATTCCTCACATGTCACATCCCTTTCTTAATCCTAATTATTAACCTAATCTCATCATTAGAGATGTGCACACATGCCTAATCCTTGATTAGGATGTGTCACATCCTCCAACTTTTGCAAGTTGGCCTCTAATCTCTCTTAGCAACCTAACCCTCTTCTAATCCTTCATTAACTAGCCTAATCAACCTCCCAAGGAATTTTTAATTCTTTTTATCTTTCCAAGGAATATTAAAATCTTTTTTCTCTTCCCCATGTGATCTTTGACTCGTCACATCAAGTCACATGTGGACTCTTCCCCATGTGATCTTTGACTTGTCACATCAAGTCACATGTGAACTCTTCTCCATGGAATCTTTGAATTTTTACATCAAGTCACATGTGACAAGTGCTTACATTTTTAGGCACCTTGTCTTATCAAAGGTACTTTCCACCTCTCCCTTTAGAACCTTGTCTTATCCACAAGATTCCCCAAGCATGTAAATTTTTAATTCACTTTTTATTCCTCCAAGGAATCTTCTCATCTCCCAATGTACTTTCAAGGTACATGTCCTTCCTCCACATCATGTACCCTCCTTCCACCTCATTTACATATCACCATCCCTAAGCCATCTCACATTTCACATGTCAAGATGTGAGGGCTTGTGAGTCCTCAACTCACCATAGCCCTTCATCTTGACCTTGTTGGATGAATCTCAACCAGAGAATTCAACTTCCTCTATAAATACCCCCTCTTTTCTCTCATTTGGTGGGGTTGATCATTGTGCTAACCAAACTCTTACAATTTTTTTATTTCAGCCATACTTAGCTTAGAAAAACTTGCATTCCTTGCATCCATCATAGCATTTTCATTCATTTCTTATCCATCTTGCATCTCATATCAATATCTTGTGCCATTCAAGGAGTATATACAAAATCAACCATCAAGGGCCAACCAAAGGATCGATTCAAGGAAAGGTAAATCAACTCATTTTTGTTATCTTATTTTTCTTTGAATCCAACTAGGCTAATCTTGACGTGTTTGGTGTTTCTATTATTTCTTGCACGTTTCTTCTTGCTGCTTGTTTTTGGAACAATATTTTCGCTTGGTCACATTTCTAGCACGCCCGGTGGGACCCACAAGCGGGTCCTATTCTTTCATGTTTTCTATTTTTTTTACTGTTTGCAGGTGCAGGTTGCAGAGAGGTGAACCCGACCTATCAGATAGGCGTACTTGACCTCTAGGGGTGAACCTGACATGTCCAGGGGTGTACCTGACCTAGCAGACAGGTGAACCTGACCTCCACAAAGACCTAAAATTTGTAGTTTTCATAGAGGGGTGGACCTAACCTATTCAAGGGTGTACTTGACCTATCCAAGGGTGTACCTAACCTATCTAGGGGTGTACCTAACCTCTTGCATAGGTGTACCTCCCTCCTGTATAGGAAAACTTGCCCTCCTGTACATGTGAACCTTCTGTCCCGGATAGGTGAACCTACCCTCCCAGATAGGTAAACCTAACCTATCTAGGGGCGTACCTAACCCAATAGACAAGTGAACCTGACCAAAAATAGCTTTTTCCAGAAGGTAAAAACTAAGTTTTAAGCACTTTTTTTTGCTGTTTTGAGTGTTTCTGACCACTTAATGTGTGTTGTTTGTGTCTGTACAAGCATCTAATCAGCATTTGGCAAGGAACAAGAAGAAAAATCACTAACAAGTTTCCTTGTAGGGCTATTTATTTATCAATTGTTGTTTGTTGTTTCTTGATAACTTAGGCACATAGCTTAACTAGGGGTGTCAATTTACCTTGTGTGTTGTGCTTGTTGGTAATCTATTTGATGTATCTAATCCCCTTGCACCATTTGACAATCCTGGGTGATGAGAAATCATAGCTTACCAAGTCCTTTGAGTCACCCTTTTGCTTTTCTTAGTAGGACCTGCTTAGGGATTTCATCACCCCAAGGGATGATTCCAACCATGCATACCGGTGAGGTATATAAAGGGGGGAGAGTGAAAGTTGTACCTCAATCCAATCGCATCATAATGGGAAAATCGTTAGGATGATGTGAAGAGTTGGTTTGAGCCTTTAGTATCTCGCTAAGGTTCTCGACTCACACTTGTGACGAGTTGGTGTTCACAGTTTGCGCCTCATGTACCAAGCATATATTGAGGACTCCCTAGATGCCTTATTCATCCTAGATTAGAAGACAATGTTGGCCATACCTTTAACACTAATTATAGGATTGTGCTTTTTGAATTGTCTTCTTAAGTAAAACTAGTAAATTTTTGGTTGAGTCAACCTTATTGCTTGATGTTTTCCAAGTTTTTGGTCCTTGCCATAGTTTTTTTCACTTGAAACAAGTCCAAATTTCCTGTAGAGAGGTGAACCTACCCTTTTCCTTAGCTTTTGTCAACCTGTTTTGCAAAAATTAACAATCTTTATGAGACATGCGAACCTACCCTCCCCGACAAGCAAACCTGCCCTCCTGTACAAGCGAACCTGCCCTCCCATATAGGCTAACTTTCCCTCCCAGACAAGCAAACCTGCCCTCCTAGAGGGGCGAACCTTCCCTCCAAATAGATGATTTCACCCTCTGTTCAGTCGTTTCGGGCACCCATTTTCCCGTCATCAACACATTTTCTGTAAGTCATCATTTCATTGACCAAACCACATAAATAGGTGAACCTGCCCTCCTGTACAGGAGAACCTACCCTCCCCAATAGGTGAAATTTCCCTCCCAAACAGGCGAACCTACCCTCCAAACAATTGATTTCACCCTTTGTTCAGTTGTTTCGATCACCCATTTGCCCGTCATCAACACATTTTTTGTAAGTCATTGTTTCATTGAAAAAACCACATAAGTGCTACTTAGAACATTATTAGAGTCCATATCTATCATCAAATCATCCATCCCTATCACCTAGACTTCATTTTGAGGGTTTTTATTTTTATGCAGAAACTTCTGGAGGTCATAACTTTTTACTCGGGTGTTTATTTGGGCTAAAAAAATTTGGGTGGTTACGTTATTAGGTGGCATGTGGATTCCCAACCAAACTTGGGTCAGTTGGACCCCGTTTCGCCATATTTTTGGGGCCTCAAACTTTCATCTTGACCCTCAAAATCGCAATTTAGTGTTTTTTTTTCAGTTTTTGAAAAATTATTTTCGTTAATAACTCGGAATGCATGTCTCAAATTTGGGATGTTAGTTGGAAATTCATCCTATCTTAGTTTTGGGTATTTTTTGGGAAAAAAATGGACTCTCAAAATTATGCCTATGAAGTTTCTTAAAATGGCAAAATTTGACAATTTTTGAAAATTGTGAAATCTGGAAAAATCTGATTGTCAGCACTTTACATTCTTTAAACCCCAAAACTTGGTGTAGAATCAATCCCATCACATCCTCCTATCATCCTAATTTGAGCTTCAATCCAATCCTAATTTGAGTTTTAGTCTAATCCCAATCTGAGCTTTAGCCCATCTGCAGCCAAGATCTTTGGGTATCGAAACAAATCTTAAGATCCCTCCTTCTATCTTCTTAAATCTCATCCTATTCATCCTTTCATCCATTCCAAGAGTTAGTCTCCCAATTTGAGCATTCGTTCATCCCTTCTGATCAATCATTTACTCGTTTTAAGCTTTCATCCATCCATTTTGAACATTCGTTCAACCATTCTAATCATTCATTTACTCATTCTAAGTGAACATTCATCCATTTCAAACCTTCTTCTATCATTTTGAATTCTTGTTCTGCCATTCTGATCATTTGTTTACTCATTCTGAGTAAACGTTCATCCATTTCAAACCTTCTTCTATCATTTTGAACTCTCCTTCTACCATTCCAATCATTCGTTTACTCATTCTAAGTAAACGTTCATCCATTTCGAACCTCCTATCATTTTAAACTCTCATTCTGCCATTTCGATCATTCGTTTCCTCATTCCAAGTAAATATTCATCCATTTCGAACCTTCTTCTATCATTTTGAACTCTCTTTCTGCCATTTTGATCATTCGTTTACTTGTTTCGAGTAAACGTTCATCCATTTTGAACCTCCTTCTATCATTTTAAACTCTCGTTCAACTGTTCTGATCATTTCTTTACTTGTTCTAAGTAAATGTTCATCCATTTAGAACGTCCTTCTATCATTTTCAACTCTCGTTCTGCCATTCCAATCTTTCATTTACTCGTTTCGAAAAAATTCATCCATTTTGAACCTTCTTCTATCATTTTAAACTCTTGTTTTACCATTCTGATCATTCGTCTATTTGTTCTGAGTAAATGTTCATACATTTTGAACCTCCTTCTGTCATTTTGAACTCTTGTTCAACTATTTTGATCATTCATTTACTCATTCTGAGTGAACATTCATCTATTCCAAATGTTCTTCTATCATTTTGCACTCTCGTCCAACTGTTCCAATCATCTATTTACTCGTTCCGAGTAATCTTTCATCCATTTCAACTTTTCACCTCCTCGTTCTGAGTAATATTTCATCTATTCCAAACCTTCATCTTCTCATTCTGAGAATCATTCATCTATTGTGAGCAGTCATTTACTCATTTTGAGTAGTCATTCATCTGTTTCGATCAATCGTTTACTGATTTTGAGTATTTGTTCATCCATTTTTATCATCTGTTCCTCCAATCAAATCATCATTTTCCCCATCCAAATCCCCTGAACTTCATCTTGGGTTATTATCCAAATTGACCTAAGTGTCTTATCTAATCATCATCATCAACATCTGCTAGGATTGTCATCCGTCCTAAGTTAATCATCATCGTTTGCCCAATCAATCCATTTTCAATCTCAAAGTGGATTTGGTGCCGCAATCATCCTTTTATCCTTATTCTGATCAATCAGCATCCTAAGTCACCTAAGATAATCTCTGAATGAGATTTAGAATCCCTTCCATCATCCTATCTGATCCATCAATTAATCTTATCAATCATCGATCGATCCTATCCAATCACTTTTGACCCAATCAATCTACTTCCATCTTGAAGTAGATGCGGTGTCATAGTCATCCTTTGGTAATCAAATCTGATCATCAAAATCAATCCCATTGCACCATCCAATCATCCTAATATGAGCTTTAATCCAATCCCGATATGAGCTTGACCTAAATCCTGACTTGAGCTTTAGTCCGTCTCCATCCAAAATCTTTGATCCATCATATTTATCCTCTTATCATCATGAATCCTTACCCTCCATCAATAGTAGTCATGAGAAACCCTAATTATGTCGACGATGATAATGAATGTCTTGTCAATCAAGAGGAATATGACATAGATCCCCTTGACGCTATCATCGCTAGTAAGCTTTCTCCACCCACTTTCCAAAATCCAATCACCCCTTCAAGCTATCCCATCATTTCTTCATCCATGCCTAATCATGCTCCTTATGCTACCTTTGACAAGGGATATTCATCATATCCATCATATCCTTCATCTACATCATCCTCTTATCCAATACCCACATCCTCTTATCCTAATTTGCCATCACAATACCCCTATCTTAATCCCCCATCCACATCATCCTATCTCAATCCCTTATCTGCATATACCCACTACCCTAATCTTCCATACCAATCTGCTCACCCTAATCCTACATTCAGACCTTCCTATCCTAGTCCAACACACCCATCAACTTACCCTAATCCAACAGCCATATCTCCCCATACTAATCCAACACATGTGTCTTCCCATCCTAATCCACCATCCCAATACCTTTATTACAATTCCCCATTTGTATCCTCTTGTCCTAATCCACCGTCCATGTCCTCCTATCTAAATTCATAACTCCAATATCCCTACCTCAATGCTCCATCTACCCCTAGTCCTGCATCCAATCCCATTCCCCCATCTAATCCTAGTCCACAAATTCCTAGTCCTAATCCCTACCAATCCATAATCATTCATCCACTCCTACCTCACCATCTCATCCTAGAGTATTCAAGTTTCTCACTATGGAAGTTCTCCAAGGACTTATAACAAAGAAAACATCCCCCACTCCACACATTGCAGTCGTGGAACCATGCCATCCCAACCCATCATCCACGATCATTAGTGATGAGACCTTTCTCCATCCAACACCTATCATTGATGATACCACCCCTAGCACCACTCAAATCGTTGACACCATTGAAATCATCACTGAATCCATCAAACCCATTGACGATAACCAAATTCAATCCACTCCCCCTACTCCTAGATCCATCCAATCCATTGAAGACACCCACATCCAATCCACTTCTCCTACCCCTAGTATCACTGAAATGCATTCCGATGAATGCTTTGAATCCTCCATCCTTCCTTCTCCCCAACTTGAGGAGTCCCTCCAACACTTTGTCATCCTACCATCCACACATGATGAGTCACACAAAGAGCTTGATCCCAAGCATGCTAGCATATCCCCTTTTCCACATCAAGATCATGTCATCCCACCTAGTCCTACTCAAGATCACAGTTCTCCATCTGCTCCATCTCATGATCCCTTATCTCCATATCCATTGCATGATCCCTTATCTCCTACCGTCACAAATCCAAATCCTATCATATCCCCTAATCCCTCTCCTAATCCCTTACCAATCACTCTTTCTAATCAAGAAAAAGATGCTATCCCCTCATCTCCATCTCATGATCCTCCATCATCGCCTAAGCCTACTATCCCCTCACCACTTGTATATCCCCTTGGTACTCTCACATTCTTCCATGGTGGTCTTCTTGCAGAAGAAAAACACAGCGTATATACCACCCATCATCCTCCACCTAATAATAGACTCGCATCATGTTTTCAGAATAACAAAAATCCTATCATAGATTGAATGCTCAAGAACATGAACTATCAAGGAAAAGGTTTAGGCCTTCATGAGAAATGTATTTTAGAGCCCATCTAGGTTAAAGAAAAAATATGTATGCCAGGTCTTGGACCTATCTCCCAAGACTCACAATCTAAAGATGTTGGTACAACCTCTAGACGTCCTCAATGAGCCTCTTCCAAAAGAAATCTAGGATCTTCACATCGCTCCTCCAGATCATATGCTACCATCCCTCCTCCTCCATTATATCACCTCAAAAGAACCGTCCATATTCCTTGTTCATCTGCTCCATCCATTTTGGGTCCTTACATCCCTCCATCCACCATCTCCCATCCTTCATCTACTCCATCCATCTTGGGTCCTTATGTCCCTCCATCCACTACGTCGGTTTTGGGTCCTTATACCCCAAAATCACCTCCTCCATCTCATCCTATTCATCCTTTCATCCATTCATCACCTATCCATTTCATCCATCATAAACATCCCACTTGCATTTCCCCTAATCAGGATCAACAAAGGCACATACCTAAACATCCTCCATCTACATATAATCCCCATACTCCTACCTCCATCGCTCCACATCATCCATCTCCTCACACCCATCCCACTGCTACTAAAAGCACTTTGGATGCTAAAGCACAAATGCATGAATCTAAACATCCACATGAATCTAAAGCTTCCCATGCCCCCTATAAAAGACATGGTGATGAAAAGAAAAATCAAATCCAAAATCCAAATCAAATCCATAGACCGTAAAGGCCCACCAAAGCAAAAATCAAAACCATGTGGATCCCAAACAAAAAAGATGTCATGCATTCAAATGAAAAATTTGTAACAACATCCAAAGTTGCTAATCTGAAAGCCAATCATACACATCCTCCATCTCCTAAATCTGTTTTGGGTCCTTATGTCTCAAAATTCACTATACCATCTCCATTATCCCCACATTCTCCATCCATTAATCCTCCTATCCTTTCACATACACCACCTCATGTGCCAATGTTGGTCTTGAACTCACCACCTGATCACACACCTACCCCATCATGTTATCCATACCCTTTCTAGCCTCCCATCCATTATCCCACATATCTCCCCCATCTAATCCCTCTAATTCATCCTCTTGCATAATATATTTATCCTAATATGGTTGTACCAATATCTAACAGTCACTTCGAACATGGGCTCTTAACACCTTGTATGGAACTTGATGCTTGAGTCCTTCATCCATATGCTTGTCACTTGTCTTCTAAATCCACTTATCCACCTCCCTA
The DNA here is from genome assembly GCA_007258455.2 of Sequoia sempervirens. Classification (NCBI taxonomy): domain Eukaryota; kingdom Viridiplantae; phylum Streptophyta; class Pinopsida; order Cupressales; family Cupressaceae; genus Sequoia; species Sequoia sempervirens. The sequence goes on along the minus strand of VDFB02075321.1, from coordinate 51,518,867 downwards.
TCCTTATCCATGTCCTTCCGCATGTTCTCCAAAAAGTCAACAAAAAAAATCAAAAAAAGTCAAAAAAAAAGAAAAAGAAAAAATTAAAGAGAAATAATTCGTCCAATGGTGAAAACTTGGCAAACAAGTTCCTTTGATAAGTACCATGATGAAAACCTAGAAAATAGGCGTCATACGTAAGTCCCCATCTATCCTTTTTCACACTTGGGGCAGCTTCCTGATATGCATCCCCTCCATCCGCTATGCTTCCTGCTATACATCCCCTACATCCTTTTCCTCCATCCCACCTATCTTACATAGCCTACCATCATATCCCATTTATCTCTCATCCCTCCATCCTTCTTGTGATCTTGATCAAAATAAGGGGCACCTATCTATGTATGCTTTAGACACCTCTTGGTATACATTCCCTTCATACATGCTCTATTGTATCCCTTAGTCACCCATCCTATCCTCCTCTAGTTATCTCCTTCATTGTTGTATCTTCCATCCCTCATGCCTCATTATATATGACATATCTAGAGTGGGGGAATCTTCTTCCTTTGTGATATAGTCCTTGGAGATATCATTCATCCCTCAATCCACTAATCCTTTTTCATCTCTCTATCCTTATCTCTCTATCCATCCATCATAAAAATCCTTTCCATCACCCAAATTATTATCTATCCATTTATCTAGCCAATAACCTTTTCCTTATCCAACTCCTTATCCCTCTATCCAATCCATCCAAACAATCCTTTTCCTCTCCCCATCTTCTATTCTCATCCCATCTCATAATCCCTTGTCATTGGTAACTAGCTGTAGGCTACTCCCGACACAATCCAATGCCATATATCTTATCGTCATCACTTTTTCTTCTTTTTCACATCTTTTCAATCTCCTCTCCTTTCTCATCATTCATCTATCCATCATACAATCCTCCCAATTCATCTTTTGATGATTTGGATAACTATCCCATCCCTGAGCTTCATTTGATCACCATTATCCCATCCTATCCACCCGATCTATCCAGTCTCATCCTATCAGTTTCATCCTTTTATCTACTTATCATTTTCATCACATCATCCTTTATCCATCATTTTTCTTTGGCCTTTTGTCAAACTACATTGCCCCTGTGCTTTCACATAGGTAAGGTCGATCATTTAATCCACCCCTAGGGCTCCTTTATTATCTATCATCGATCTTTCAACTTTGTCTGTCTTCTCCTTTAGCGTCTATCATCGATCTTTTTGAATTTTTCCGTCCTATCACCGATCATCCATCGAGGTCTCCATTGTCCTCTTCCCACTTTTATCCATGGTCAGTCGTCAGCCTTTTATAGAACTACGAGGGCTTTGTGCTTTCACGCAGGCAAGGCTAATCTTTGATTGGCCCCTGAGCCCCTAGGTCCTTAGGGTGTGTCAGTCTTTTGTCAGTGTCTTGTCTCTTGTGTTGTGTCGTCAAGCTATGCCATGTTCTTGCTAGTTCTTCACAAATGAGATCCACTTGTATCATCAGATACAATTGATTTTGAATATCCTATGTCATATCAATATTTTAGTCCCATATCCATCATTGGTCTCAACAGGATGCATCATTCCTAACAAACCTCATCAATCCCATCCATCCCCTTGATCCTATGGAAAATGATGTTTGAAATTGAATGTGATCTTTTGATTCTTTTGGATTTTTTTATCATTTGAGCTCCCTATCATCACTTGTCAGGGCCGCCATGATTCATCATATTATAGTGTGTTTTGACTAGTCAACATAGGGGCATATCTTAATATTTTTCTCTTTGTTGTTGTCTTCTCGGTTGTCCCACATAGTACCCACCAAGATCCCTGAGGTCTTGTGTTATGCTGGGTTATCCTTGTGTACTTGTGTTTATCCCAATACCTGGATCGACCAAGTTCATCGCGACTTTGGGGTGTTGGGATAGCCTTCTTGTTTGATGTGCTTGTTTCATGCATTAGACACTAATCTGCCTTGGTCCTTTATACCTTGGTGTATTGTGTCTTATTCTATAGCAAAAATTATTGCTCCTAAAGATAGAAAATTACATTTGGATTGCATGTCATCTCCATCCTCTCATCTATCAAAATCCCCCCATCCATTCATCCTTCATCACTCTCCCCTCTCAATCTCTTTCCACCTTTTCATCCTTTCTTGCCCATCACTTTGCATCATCTTCCTCATATACCCCTTGCATCATCTCATCCATTTCACAAGCACACCCATGTTCTCTTGAACCCACATGTCCTCTCGAGGGGGCATCCTTCATCCCTAACCTTCATCGTCACTCTCATCATCTTTCCTCCTAGTCACTTTGTTGATGACTGGGGCATCTTTTCCAATCTAACCACCTTCTTTTGGGTTCTATATTTTAATATTCTTTGAAATGATGCTACTTTGTAGCACCATCTCAAAGAGGGGAAAAATGTGCACACCTAAATTTGGACACTTAATTTATCCAAATTTATCCCCTTTCATCTAAGCATCCCCTTATTTGCATTAATTAAGTAATATCACTATTATTTAATTAATATCCTTAATTTTTCCAAATCCCTAAGGTATTTAATTAATAAATAAATACCTTATCTCTTTAATCCTCATTTTCATCAAATGAATTAAATAAATATGATATTTATTTAATTGCTCACATGTCACATCCCTTTCTTAATCCTAATTATTCTCCTAATCTCATCATTAGAGAGGTGCACATTCCTAATCCTTGATTAGGATGTGTCACATCCTCCAACTTTTGCAAGTTGGCCTCTAATCTCTCTTAGCTACCTAACCCTCTTATAATCCTTCATTAAGTAGCCTAATCAACCTCCCAAGGAATTTTTAGTTCCTTTTATCTTTCCAAGGAATATTATAATCCTTTTTCTCTTCCCCATGTGATCTTTGACTTGTCACATCAAGTCACATGTGCACTCTTCCCCATGTGATCTTTGACTTGTCACATCAAGTCACATGTGAACTCTTTCCCATGGAATCTTTGACTTGTCACATCAAGTCACATGTGACAAGTGCTTACCTTTTTAGGCACCTTGTCTTATCGAAGGCACTTTCCACCTCTCCCTTTGGAACCTTGTCTTATCCACAAGATTCCCCAAGCATGTGAATTTTTAATTCATTTTTTATTCCTCCAAGGAATATTCTTGAATCTCCAAATGTACTTTCAAGGTACATGTCCTTCCTCCACATCATGTACCCTCCTTCAACCTCATTTACACATCACCATCCCTAAGCCATCTTACATTCCACATTTCAATATGTGAGGGCTTGTGAATCTTCAACTCACCATAGCCCTTCATCTTGACCTTGTTGGATGAATCTTAATCATTGAACTCTCTAGAGAATTCAACTTCCTCTATAAATACCCCATCTTTTCTCTCATTTGGGGGGCTTGATCATTGTGCTAACCAAACTCTTACAAAATTTTATTTTGAGCCATACTTAGATAAAAACTTGCATTCCTTGCATCCATCATAGCATTTTTATTCATTTATCATCCATCTTGCATCTCATATCAACATCTTGTGCCATCCAAGGAGTATACACAAAATCAACCTTCAAGGGCCAACCAAAGGATTGATTCAAGGAAAGGTAAATCAACTCCTTTTTGTTATCTTATTTTTCTTTGAATCCAACTAGGCTAATCTTGAGGTGTTAGGTGTTTCTATTGTTTCTTGTATGTTTCTTGTTGCTACTTATTTGTGGAACAATATTTTCACCTTGTCACAATTATAACCGGTCATAAAATATTACAGGTCACACTGTCCTTAAAAGGCTCACAGCTAAAGAACAATATATATGGCTTACCTCCAGAATACAGAAAGATGTAGCTCACTACCAAGAATATGAACTAAATGGAATGCACTTTCTGAGTGCTAAGTACAGTTCCAATTAAGCTCTAGAAGATAGAAAATCTTGCACCGGATTGTAGGTATACAACAACAATCAATGACTGCCAATGACTTCACACCATATCATTTTGTCACACATATTTCATCATCACTTCTTATCATCTCTATCTCTATGTGTGTGTATATGTGTGTATATGTATATTTTATCAATACAAGGATGTTTTATATATGCAAGACAAGATTTAGGTTGGCCCAGACCTAAAAAGGAACACTTTAAACCTTCATGAAGCGTGCATCTCATGTTCAAGTTAGCCAAAGAAAAACATACCAAAAACTATATGTCAAACTTCTAACATTTTTAACTTTCAACTCATTTGACTTGGATTGCCAAATCCCTAACCAAAGCAACATCTAAGACCCTTGAGAAATATATCAAAATCATATGATCTGATATTCACTTCAGAGTGATTCTAGACCAAATTACTAGATCAATGTAGCATAGACATAGTTTATCGGATGGGAAAATAATTAGTTAGCAAACAATGTTGGCATCAATGACAACAACGAAATCAAATTGGAGGTCTCCTTCATTCTTCCAACTGAAAAAAATAAAATTAGGTTCTCTCTTAAACTTCTAGGGTTTTGGAGCTAAAAGAAGAGGGGTTATTTCCTTACTCTTCACTCAAGAACAAACCCTTGAGATTTCAATGCAAAGGAGATTGAAATCCGGAAAAGGGTTGTCTTAGTAGCTGAATGATATCTAATAAGGGGTTCACCACCAAGTGTAAACTTGGAAAAGATAATGAATTGGAAAACACAATGTGATATGAAAAATGACTCTAAATAGCCTAAGAAAGTGAACAAAATGTAATAGAAAGCTATGAAACTAAAAATGTGCACCTGTAAGACTAAAGAAGACATAATAGATGTCCTGATCATTAAAAAAATTATTGTTCATGTTGGCTGGGACTCATTTTCCAAGTTGGGAGAATCATTCTAATTTCTAGGAAAATATGCAGGAACGAATTTAGCCAAAAGGGTATCCAGATCTATCAAAATCTTTGTCACATTTGTATAGTGGGAATCATTCAGCAATACTGGTAAATCAATCCACTTCTACTTTTCTAGAAGTTCTAAATTGAATTTTCTATCTCTCGGTCTGCTCTACTCTTTTTTACTAGTTTTCAGATCCAAAACTACAAAATGCCACCTATAGGTCTTCTCCAAGCTTCTCCAAGGATTGATGAAAACTTTAGGGATTTTAAGGACTTGAAAACTTTTCTCCACCTTTCTTTCTTGGTAAATCTACAACCTATCCTTGCAAATCACACATAAGAAGAAGGAAAAATGTTGTGGGGGCTAGGAAATAGGAGTTTTCCTTGGTCAAACTCCTTGTCGATAATTAAACCTTGAAATCAAAGAAAATATGAAAGGAAAATGATGAATGAAAAAAAGACAATGTTGCAACTCACCAAACCCTAGGAATAAGGCATTGCAATAATGCTTGAAATGGCTACAATGGATGTGGTTCTTGACTCTATCTTGAATGATGTTGATCTTGCTTGAAACACTTGCTTGGATCATGAACTCTACATCATAAATGTTAGCACAATAACAAACATGAAGAATGAAATCTTTGACATGATGAATGACACTTGAAGAATGCTCTTGAATGCTTGATAATCTTCCCTTAAGATGCCTTGAATTCTCTTGTGAATGCTCAAATTTTCTTGTGAACTCTCTTGAATGCTACGTATGAATACTTGAATGCTTAGGATGAAAATGAGTGAAAGAACCTTGTATTTATACTTAATTATGCAAGAATTCCTAAAATTAATACACTACAAGCCGACACCAGATCTAGGATAATAAAATCTCGCCAATAATTTGATTTAAATTTGAATTTTGGTCACACGAGACTCATTCACCCAAGCTGGCGAATGAGTCTCATCACACATAATGTATGGGACCAAAAATGAAAAATGCCTATAAATGTGTGAAACCTACATCAGTGCCAAGAAGACCTAGGTAAGGTGGTGAATGAGTCCTAGACACTAAATTTGGGCCACACAAGCCAGGAACACCTGAATTATGATTCGTTACTAATTTGTGTCGAGATTATCCTTGAAAAGATGTAATAAATGAGGCTTGTGGATGCAAAATACGACCATTTAAAGCATAAGAAATCTCAATTATTAATGAAAATCCTAAAGGAATGTGAAATTGTGTTACAATACTTTTCAACACTACAAATAAGGCAAGATTAATGCTTCTTATGATTAAAATTATGTTTATTATGCTTAGTTAATTGATAAAGCCCTAGAAAAGTGTGAAAGTGTGTTTCAACACTTCACAACACTTTAGCAAGGCACCATTAAATTCAATTATTTCACAAGGGCCCAAGACCTAATGTGAATTTTTTATCCACATTACAACACTAAATCAAGGCAACATTAAGCCAAAATCCACAATGAGGACCCAAATAAGTGCGAAAATGTCAAAGGACCCTTTCTTCAACATTACATTTAGCCTTGGGCACTTTAGTGAGAGGATGAACCTACTTCAAAATCACACTAAAGTTGACAAACACACACCAAGAGTGGTTCCAATGAACCAATGCTAGCAAGATGAGATAACAACAATCAAGAGGGGTGATCAAGCCCCCAGGATCAAGATCCAATGGCAAACCAACATAAGCACAAAAGAACACACATGAAAATGATATAACGAACAACAACAAGGCTAAGCATACACTGCCAAAGAAGAAAGAGAACGAGAAAAGAAAATAAAAGAATTGGATCAAGCTTCGACCATCGACCATTTTTGCATCACGATATGGATCAGATCTAGGTTGTTTGTTCAAAAAATGCATACTCACTCTGAGGTGATGAAACTCCTAGTTGCATGTTGAGTGAGAAGTCCTAAAAGGTGAGAAACATACACTCATGCATGTTATGCACTCACACACATGCAAGTGGCTATGGGGAAAGTCATGGCTCGGATTGGGCTTCCTGCTCAACCATACCAAAGTTATACCTCCTAATAACTTTAATAAGGCGCCACACAAAAACTTCGTATGCTTGGAGCTCATGAACAAATAGTAGGGCACTACATGCATGGAAGTTGTGTTATACAAGGTGGCCATATAACAAAAAATGCAAAGTATAAAATAGGAAATGTTCAAAGGAGTCTTGCTTAGTTCATGCGAGGTCTTTAACTTAGGGAAAATTATGCCTAATATCTCCAAGAGAGGACCAATCAAAGAACAGAGAATTCAAAACTTAGGGGTGTCGTGCATAACATCAAGCCACTAAGAGGAATGTAATATGCTAAGAGAGATCACGCTCCTAAAGGAAATTACACCCAATGTCATCCATGAAGCAACACACATCGTATGAAGTAAGAAGGTTGCACTAAGAACAATGAAAAAGGAAAATGCAAAAGAATAATGCCAATGTATGCCCCCACTTTAAAGAAATTGCTAAACACCATGTTGTGAGAAATTACTTTAAAGTAGAAATAAAAATGTAAACTAGAAGAAATACATGAGACCAACTTGGATAGCCCTATCCCAGGTCATATGTGTCCGAGTAAAGCTATGCCATGTGAGAGAAAAAGAAAAGAAAGGGGTTGCCCCCAAAATGAAAAGCACCAAACACATAAATGGATCTATGGATTTGGGGTCAATATGTTCTTTTCTACAATGTTTTTAGAGAGCTTGGAACTATCATCATCCCCCAAATACACATAGAACTAGAAGAATCACACAAAGATAGTGAAAACAAAGAAAAACCTTTTGGGTCAACATGGAAGATACATAGGGTATCTCGACACCTTGGGTCATCCCCAAAAGGAAAACACAAGACAAATGAAAAAGAGAAAATGGAAAAGAAAAGAGCCTTTTGGGTCAACATGGAAGAGACACAGGATGTCTTGATGCCTTGCATCATCACCAAAAGGAAACACAAGACAAATGAAAAAGATAAACAAAAAGATCAAAGAACATAAAAATCCTTTTGGGTCAACATGTAAGAGACATATGGTGTCTCAACACGTTGCATCATTCCTAAAAGGAAAACAAAAGACAAAAGAGAAAATGAAACTTAGGTAAAAGAAAAAAAAATCATTTTAGGTCAACATGGTAGAGACATAGGGTGTCTTGATGCCTTGTGTCATCCCCAAAAGGAAAACACAAAATAAAAAGGGAAAGAGATGCATGACATAGAGAAGAATGAAGGTACAAATAGAGGAATTGTACAAAGAGAGAGAGAACATAAAAAAGAATGTCATGAGGGATCACATTACGCACATGCAATCATAAACAAATGAAAAAGGAAATAATGAAAAAGACTAGTAAGGAAAATGAAAGTCAACCTATGAGCAAGTCATCTGCCTCCCAATAATGTTTTATGTATACCGAAGGAAGGAAACTAGCCAAAGGGACAAGAGCAAGTTTCAAAGTAGGAGAAGAACTAGGGTCAACACTCTTTATAGGAGATTTGTCATGTAAGCTCATGGAAGAGGAAAACAATGTATTCAATTCATTATGCACCTCTTCATATATTTTAGCAACCTCATTGTCATCATCTAAGTTGATCACATCAGGAAGTCGAAGGATAATTTCCATGGAAGAATTCAACTCTTGTTGTGGAGATTGCATTGAATTTTCTTAATTTGGCTAGGGAGGAGGATCATCGTGCATTGCTTCAATCAAGTTAGGATCTTAATTTTATTTATTTCATTCTTCATGTAACCTACGAGCAAGGGCATGGTGTCAATGCCTACACTCTCTAGCACCTATGTTTCTTTTGGTTTTGTTCTCAAGATGCATTTGTGTAGGAGTGGGTTGATCAACAGTAGGCTTTTTTTCTTCCCTAAGGGGAGGAACGGAAGGAACCACACGAGGTTGTTCAACCACTTTCTCTTTGACTTTGTAAATTTGTTTTATTCTAGGAGGTGTGATGGGGTTGGTTTCAATGTCTCCTAGTCATTTGTAAGATGTAGGTGAAGTTTCTATTTTTGGTTGGTCTTGGTTGTTTGGTTCTTGTTTAGGTTAAAGTATGGTTTCATCAAGGATGGGAGTTTTGGAGGTGGATGGGAACATGTTTTGGAGAGATAGTTCAGCTATCTTCTTTGCCTTGAACTTTTGATAGGACGAGAAAAGAGTTATTCTAGAGTTTTTATAGGTTCCGTGGGTTCAAGCCAGAAGGAATCTAGGGAAAATTTTCCTTTGGAAGATAAGGGGTTAAAGCCGCTATGGTGGACAATGAATATTTCATTTTCAAAGGGAAAATTTAAACATTTATGCACAACCGAAGGTACGGCTTTCATGGAGCAAAGCCATGGGTGGCCTAACTTCACACAAAATTGATCCAACTGCGGGATGATGGAGAATGTGACATCTAATTTTTTTGGTCCTATTTGCAATGGTAAGGTGATCAATCTTATCATAGGGAAAGAAAAACCATTGTGTCTTGATCCATGCTTTAGGTTTATCATATTCATCTTGATAAAGTGAATGCAAAATTAAAAACTCCTTGGTGATCACATTCTCTCCATAGGCAGGATCTATTAATATCCCATTAGTGGGCTTGTCATAGATACGATCGGCTATGTAGAGAGGACCATTGGGAAATTTTTTAAGTATATCCTTAGAAGAGAAAGTAATGTCAAGAGAATTCTTAGGTTGGCCCTTGTGAGGGATGATTTTTATCGTCCCTAAAATTTCATCTATAGGAATGACATTAATAACATGATTTAGAATAGAATCATTGTTTTCATCATCTGTATCAACATTCATCACATCATTCTTTGTAGTTTCACTTGCTTTGACAAATGAAATATTATGTTTTGGCATTGGGTTGGTAAAAATTTGCAAATTTTGGTTAGGAGGGGCAACAGACTTATTTCCTTGATCACTAACACCTCCAATGGATAGACCACTAGAATCAATGAGGTATTGCACAAGATGTTTAAGATGCTTCCAATGTTTCGTGTCATGTCCATTTTATCAATGATAGTGGAAATAAGCATTTGATTTAAAGCTTGGGGGTAGAGTCTTATTAGGGTCGAGAGTTTTTATGGGTGGAGAGTTAATCATTTGTTGTTCTTGAAGTTGGGACATAGTGTTATGAAGGGTATCGAGCAAGGGAGTGAATTGTCTTTTGGGGTCTCCATAACTAAAATGGACTGTGGTTTTGACAACAGCTACTTGGTTATTGACATTTTGAGCTATTTGTTGAGGGGGATTGAATTGAAGGAATCCTTTATTTTGTTTTCTAAAAGGTTGGGCATTGTTTTGGTTTGCGAACTCAGATCTATCAATTCAGCTAGAAGTGGACCTTGTATCTCGACTGTTAACCAAATTTTGATAATCATGAAGGGAAATGCATAGGTGCATGAAGGACAGGAATTTCATCATAGTTAACTTGTCTTGGATTTTACTTTGCAAATTTTCTATGAACATATTTTGAAGGTGTGGATCAGGGACCTTGACATGGATTTGGGAATAAAGCAATTGATAGCGTGAGATAAAATTAGATATCTTCTCTTCTTCTTTTTGCTTGCATCTCATCAAATCGGCCAAGGTCATCTTGGGAGTCATATTCACTTGCAAATGGTTTACGAATGCCTCAACAAGTTCATTGAATGAACGAATTAATTTTTTAAGTAAAGAAGAGAACCATTCCAAGGTAGTATCTCTCAAGGATCTAGGAAATTTTTTTGCCAAAAGTTTATCGTCGAGGACAAAGTCACTACATAAGGAAATGTAGGCATTAACATGATTAGAAGGATCTCCCTTCCCTCCATATTTATCAAATATAGGCACCTCTACACCTTGTGGTATTGGTGCTTGTAATATCTCCAAGGATAATGCACTACTTTTGACATAATATGTAGGTGGACCATTTTGATTTTGGTTTATGGTGGAAATTTGCTTTTGAAGGGATCCAACAGTTTGGAAAAGTTGTGTTATGAGAGGGTCATTGCTTGTGTTATGAGATGGAAGTGAAATTGGTGATGGAGTGTATGTGGTCATAGGACAAGTGAATGGAATGCTTATAGGTAGTAAGGTAGGAGATATAACTTGTGATGCCACATAGGAACTAGGGATGCTAGTAGGAATACCTAGGGAAGGAATCTTACTACTAACTTGTTGCATTGTTGTTGTGACTTGAGGGTTGGTGTAGGTAGGTATTGAGGCAATTGTTATGGGAGGAGGAACTTGAATTCCTCCTTGGCTTGTAACATTGCTTGTGGGAAAAGGACAACTAGTGGTTGAGGGAATATGTTTTCCAAAGATTTTAACTACATTTTGCACATGGTCAAGGCCATCTTCACTTTCAAGAATGCAGTGAATGTTTTCTATGGTAGGAATTGCAGTGGTTGAAATGTTTTCAAGGCTTATTTGATGTTGTAAGTTTTCTAGGTCCTCGTGAATTTGAATTATGTTTACTTGTGGTATGTTTTCATTCCTTGGTTCGACATGTGCATGCTACTTGAAGGCAAGGAGTTTCTAAGGGTGTTATCCATGCCTAGTGTACTATTGTCAATGGTAGGAGTGGAAGCTCTAGATAACCCAAGATCCACAACGTTTGTGCTATTGCGGGATGACATGAGTCTCGAACTTCTTCTCACTATGGTATTAGCAATAGGACACCAAACACTCACGCCAAGGCTACTAAATGTGAGGTGAATGCAAATGCAATGTAAGCTAATAACAATAAAATGCGTATAACTAAAATTTTGGAATGTGAAATAGAAATGAAAAAAAAAAAATAGAAAACTTAGAAACTAAACTGTAAATGCCAGAAAATGTAGTAAAAAAGTGCAAAGAGACTAATTTTCCTTAGGTGGCGAATGAGTCCAGGTACTAATTTTTTTGAAAATTTTTAAAAATTTTAAATTGGATATTATGCTTTTTATGTTTTATGATGAAAATCTGAGATGTAAATGCAGAATTTTACTGATTTTAAATGAATTTAAATGCAACAATGCAAGCTATATGTGCAGGATCATCATGGAAAAAATAGGCCCTTAAGTGGCAAAAAATTCAAAAAAATCAGTGTTAGGAAACTTGACATAAAAATTTGAATAAGTTATCTATATTATTTCAAAAATATGTAAGAATAGAATCTATAGAAAATTGAATGTGGTTCTAAACTACTAGGTTTATTTAAAAATAAATAAAATCTATTTGGTGAAAATTTGAAATTTCAATGCAGTAGTACTTAATTTTTAGGGAAAAATAAGAAGTAGGTGTCTGTCTGACCACCCTAACCATAATAAAATGATAATATTTTTTTATAAGATTTTATATATAAGTAGAGGACTCATGCCCAGATGTGATGTATATTTTTTTGTAATTTTTTTCCAAGTAAATAATTAATTATGAATTTTTTACTACAACTTTTAAAAAATATAAAAACTCGTATGTCTAACCACCTTAACGTGGTCAAAACTTCATGAAATTTATTATTATTTTTTTACCCAATCCTATAGTATGACATAGAATGTGATGCATGTTTTGGATTCAAAAATGTGATACCATTGAAAGTTATAGATGTTTTTCAATCAGCCTATCGTCGGGGACTTGAGTCATAATTTTAATAGAAATAATAATTATTTATTAAACTCAAATTAAAGTATAATTTATATTGGTGGAAATCTGAGAATATCCTCTAAAAACCCTTTTCATTCCATCAATTTTAGGTAAAAAAAAAGTCGTCAGTCACATACCCTACAAATCCCCATAATATTGCCACTTTTTGGCCCATCATGATCCTGCACATACCCATATGAGCTTTTCACTAATGCAAATTTTAAAACCCTAGAATGCAAATTAATTAATGCAAAACCTAATGCAATGTTAATGCAAGCTAAATCTAGGATGTAAATGCACTCCAGATTAGAATTATGATGATCTAAATGTAGGTTCACCAAAATGAAAAGATGAAAATAGGGGTCTCTCTTTCGCTTCTAGGGTTTTGGACCAAAAAGGAGAGAGGTTATTTCCTTACTCTTCACTCAAGAACAAACCATTGAGATTTCAATGCAAAGGAGATTGAAATCTGGCAAAGGGTTGTCCTAGGGGCTGAATGATATCCAATGAGGGGTTCACCACCAAGTGTAAACTTGGAAAAGACAATGAATTGGAAAACACAGTGTGATATGCAAAATGACTCTAAATGACCTAAGAAAGTGAAAAAAATGTAACAGAAAGATATGAAACTAAAAGTTACACTTAGAAGACTGAAGAAGATAGAATGGAGGTCTACATCACTGAAAAATCTACTATTAATGTTGACTGGGACTCATTCGCCAAGCTAGGTGAATCAGTCCAGTTTTTTAGAAAATATGCAGGAACAAATTTCAGCCAAAAGGGTATCCAAATCTGTAAAAATCTATGTCAGACATGTATAGTGGGACTCATTCGCCAATAGTGGTGAATCAGTCCACTTTTTCTTTTCTAGAAGTTCTGAACTGGATTATGTGCCTCTCAATTGGCTTTGCTCTTTTTGACTAGTTTCCAGATCTAAAACTACAAAATTCCACATGTAGGTCTTCTCCAAGCTTCTCCAAGACTTGATGACAACTTTAGGGATTTTGAGGACTTGACAACTTTTCTCCACCTTTGTTTCTTGGTAAATCTACAACTGAGCCCTGCAAATCACATATAAGAAGAGGGAAAAATGTTGTGGGGGTTAGGAAATAGGGGTTTTCCTTGGTCAAACCCCTTGTTGGTAATTAAACCTTGAAATGAAAGAAAATATGAAAGGAGAATGATGAATAAACAAAATACAATGTTGCAACTCACCAAACCCTAGCAATAAGGGGCTACAATAATGCTCGAAATGGTTGCAATGGATGTGGTTCTTGAATCTAGCTTCAATGATGTTGATCTTGCTTGAAACACATGTTTGGATCATGAACTCTACATCACAGATATTAGCACAATAAAAAACATAGAGAATGCAATCTTTGAGATGATGAATGACACTTGAAGAATGCTCTTGAATGTTTCATAATCTACCCTTGAAATTCCTTGAATGCTCTTGTAAATGATCAAATTCTCTTGTGAACTCTTTTGAATGCTAGGTATGAATACTTGAATGCTTGGGATGAAAATGAGTGAAAGAACCTTGTATTTATACTTAATTATGCAAGAATTCTCAAAATTACAACACTACAAGCCAACATTAAAGGTCTAGGAGAATAAAATCCTTCTGGAAATTTGATTTAAATTTGAATATTGGTCACATGGGACTCATTCACCCAAGGTGGAAAATGAGTCCCATCACACATAATGTATGGGACCAAAAATGAAAAATTCCTAGAAATATATGAAACCTACATCATGGCCAAGAAGACCTAGGTGGGACTCATTTTCTCAAAGTGGCGAATGAGTCCCAAAAACTAAATATAGGCCACACAAGCCAGGAACACCTGAATTATGATTTGTTACTAATTTATGTTAGGATTATCCTTAAAAAGATGCAATAAATGAGGCTTGTGGATGCAAAATAGGGCCATTTAAAGCAAAGAAAGCCCAATTATTAATGAAAATCCTAGAGGAATGTGAAAGTGTGTTACAACATTTTACAACACTCCAAATAAGGCATGATTAATGCTGATTATGATTAAAATTATGTTTATTATGCTTAGTTAATTGATAAAGCCCTAGAAAAGTGTGAAAGTGTGTTTCAACACTTCACAACACTTTAGCAAGGCACCATTAAATTCCATTAGTTCAAAAGGGCCTGATACCTAATGTGAATGTGTTATCCACATTACAACACTAAATCAAGGCAACATTGAGCCAGAATCCACAAGGAAGACCCAAATAGTTGCGAAAATGTCAAAGGACCCTTTTTTCGACACTACACCAAGAAAATGTTCACTCACAAGAAATGAAAACTAAATATAATAATCAAATTAAATATATTTAAAATTATACTTCTTGGGAAAAATTATAATAAGGACTACATTTACAAAAAATAAATTTTGAATGAATTCATTTGATCCCCCAAAAGGTAAATCAAAAGTGGGTTTTTATCTGCATTTTGATAGGTGTAAAGGAGACTTCATTATAGGTATGGCTTAAAACTAGTGGGGTTTAATCCAAGGGGGTTTGTTATAAGGCAGTTTGATCAAAACCTCTCCAATTGGAATCCTTTAAATGGAACTTTTCAAGGCTTAAATCATTATATTTTTTAAAAATGTGTGATTTCAGTAAAAATCAGGATGTCCCAAAAAGTGTAAACCATTATTGTGGGATTTAGTTTGAACCTATATTTCTGCCAAAGCTCCAATTAAACTATAATAATAAGATACACATGGAATAATAGCTATATCCTCAATGAAGTTCACCCATAGTCCACACACTCAAATAAAACACTAGTAACAACAAAGAATAAATTAGCCAAGATGTACAAGAGTAGAAGATAAATGACCTCTTGCAATCAATAATCACTTGAGCACCACAAATAATGTATTTGATCACCATTATTTGTAACTACATCAACAACCATGTCATGCCAAATATCTAAGCATATAAGTAATATATATGACATTGTGACCACAACCTAATATACCTGTACATCAAATTATCATTTGAGTCTCAAACATTTAGTGATCAAAGGGGTAGTTTCACTCAATCACTTTATCTCCCATTGATTGACTATAATTTGGTCTAATTTAAAATTATGACTAATAGCTAAGTCTAGCAAGGGATAACCCATGTGATCAATGTTGTCCCGCCAAGCTAAAGCTCTATTCTGGCATCGTTAAAAGTGGAGTCACCACTAGATCTTACGTAGTGGAATTTTATTAAATTTCCACTATAGTGTGTGAAATATTAGATCTGATTACTATAGCTTATGTCATCCTATCCATATACATACATAACTTTTATTATGACTTTATGGAACAAACCATGAAAGATTCCTTCTAGGGAAAAAAACTGGTATATTTTTTTACCCTAACAATTTATTTTACCCTCAAAACTCTTGTAAATATATCTCAAACAAGAAAAATGTTTGTTACATCTCTATCATATCCTAGATCTACATCAACCCAAGTCTACAAATACACTTGGAATTAAAAAAATATTTTAATTATATTTGTCGAAGCCCATGGATGAGAATATAGACAAAATCCCACTCGTATCAATAGTTAACAATACCAAGGAGGTGTCTTTTGAAATCTTAAGAACTAGGGTCTAGTAAAAATGAAAGGAATTTGTTAGCTATAATAAAAGTATTTCCTCAAACCTTAAGAGAGAAGAATATGTGCAAGTATTCAAAATCTACCATACAAAAGAATAGGAAAACATATAGTAAACATGACACAAGATGTACCTTGGAAGAAAGCTCAAAGGGAAAAGCTTGACCTTTAAAAGCACTCACACACTCAATGTAATATCTCATGAATGCTACTTATAATACAATTGTAGACTCTCCATGCAAGTATTTTAATCAAGACCCCTAGTTGAATTCCTCCATGTGAAAAAATAATTCAGAATCATGTATCCACACATCTCAATCTATGTCTCCTCTACCCACATATATAACCGAGAATAGATGCTCAATCAACTTTAGCCAACAAGCTAAAAATTATACAAGACAACCTCAATTATTATTCATGTGGTTTATTTCTCTAAGAGAAGTCTTCACAAAACCACCAAGTGGCATTACATAAACCATATTCTTAGTACCATGATCTAAACCAACCATGTCTCCCTGATTCGTTTTTTGGTACTAAGTCTTGCCTCTTTGGTACTAATCTGTTAAAATATCAAATATTTTCCCAATGTCCAACCAATATTAAATATTTATCCTAATACTACATACATCATACAAAGTGTTTCTAAGAATGTGTAGCCCATATCATGATTGTATCCACAGATTCCCTAGATTTCTAGAAATAAATATCAATTTTATATTGTACACATTATGCAAGGTGAACAACACAACTTCTCTTGAAAATCGATGCTACAACAACATATGCTTCCAAACAAACTTTGATCATTCAATAAAGTGGTAACTCAATAGAGATAATTGGGACCAATAGTGCACTATTGCCAAGTGAAGGGTAATGCAAAGGGAATTCGCTAATGCAGGGAGATGGAGCAATAGGCTTGTTAATAAATACAAGGTACATGAAAAATACAACTTAAAGGATGATGACAAGAAGAGAAAGTCATTAAAGCAAAGAATGAAAGTTACATCTCAACTCCAAAGGAATACACAAAAAGAAAAAAGAAAGGACAAGATGAAATCTGTGACCCACTTGTTACTTCAGATAGAAAAATATTTATAAAAATAAACATCCCAAATATGATGATTTTAAGATGTCCAGCAAAAGATTATATTAATTTATGAATTCTTACAACTAAATTCAAGAAATTGTCTATTTAAAGTTACATCCTTTCTACTATTGTTCTCATCATAATCTCCACTCTATCTTTCATAACACTCATTCATTGATGAATCACATTCAATATTGACTTCACTAAAGTACTTCTAAACTGAATTCTTGTAATTCTGATGCGACTATTGAGGAACCTAACCTTGAATCATGATATTCTTCTTTTCTAGGTTTGCTCTCTTTTTTCGGTTCATCCGGCTCTTCAAAATAGACGCGACACCCTCATTTGAATAAGGTTTGAAATTTTACAACAAAGCATTAGATGTCGAATAATGTCAATTCTAAAATATAGGTGGTCGAAACAAAATACAATCTACAAGATATTCTAAATGTTTTGTTCGCTCCAAGAAAAACACGTCCGTCCTGCGGTACACTTTTTTAAAAATAAAAGCACCTTTGAAGACCGCCAGAGTCCCTTCGCCGCCTCTCCAACGCGTCATCATTTTACTTTGAATTTTAATATTGACATATTCAAACGCTCGCACTCCGTCGTCTGTCTCCTTGAATACGATTTATCTTCTTCGCTCTGTATCACGCAAGATATTCGCTACTTATTTATTTTTTTCTTTTTACATAAACCGAACACGTTTCATTAGTTAAGATTAGTTCTTGGAGTCAGTTGTGCGAGATCAATGCATCTGAAAGTTACGGCAGTACTGCTTGTGCTCAACGTTATGTTTTCCCTCGCCGTCTCTACTCGATCAATCCTCAAGGAAAAAGGTGAATACAAATCCAGGCATAACCAACAATAAATCAATTGATAATCTGCTTGAAATTGTGGAGATGTTCGCAACGTGTCCTAACTGTTCAGGCAACATTCCAAATCCTAATTGTTGCAAAAGATAAAACAACGCTGCATAGATTATGATTTTCCACCATGGAAACTTAGGATAGCCTATATGCTCATGCACATGCTATAGATCAATGACAAGGGGTTATGCACAAGGGGTGACATGACAAATTCTGATAGCTGTGAAATGTTCATGGGCTAGTGTAGATCTAAGAATGAGCAGCTTGGCACAAAAAAAATCTGATAACATCTGTAAACAAATTCTATTGATCCGAATGAAAAATACATAATGTATTTATTTGAGTTTACCCATAATGGAGAACTTCCACGTGAATTTTATGTGGAAAAGCTTGTGGTCTTCCTATGTTATATGTGGTAGATGGGTCAAGTTTGTTTTCAATCTGCAAAAAATAGTTGAATAAATTTGAGTTCCTTAATGAAAATAAAAGCACCATTAAGACGACGAAAGCCCTTTTGCCGTCTCTTTAATTGCTGCCTCCTCAATGCGCCATCGTTTTACTTTGAATATCATTTTTCTTAGCGAATGTCAATATTGACCTATTCATACGCTTGCACGTCCGTCATCTTCCCATATAAGAACGGTCTCCTTTAGTTATCCATCGCCATTCTCGATCGTCGCTTTGTATCACGCAATAAAAACACGTCTTTCGTTGGCTACACTTCTTAATATAAAGCCACCTTTGAAGACCACCAAAGTCCCTTTGCCGCCTCTTGAATTGCTGCCTCTTCAACGCTTTTACTTTGAACATCACCCTTCTTGAGCGAATTTCAAGTTAGACCTATTCGTACGCTTTCACTCAGTCGTCTGTCTCTATATAGATGATCTACTTTCTTTATCCATAGCCATTATCAATCTTCATTCTGCATCACCCAAGATATTCTTCAAGTTTTTCTTCCTTTATTCGTAAACTGAACAGGTTTCTTTACATTAGATTCATCTTGGAATTTAGTATGGCGAGATCAATGCTTCTGAATGTTATGGTAGTGTTGCTTGTGCTCAACGTTATGTTTTCGCTCGCTGTCTCTGCTCGACCTATCTTGAACGAGAAGGAGAACACAAATGTAGGCATGAACAACAAATTATCAATTGATAATCTGCTTGAAATTGTGGAGCGTTTAGCATCATGTACTAACTGTGCTAGCAACATTCCAAATCCTAACTGTTGCAAAAGATAAAGAAGGCTGCATGGAGTTGGTGTGAATCCATCAACCTAATTAAAGTTTTCCGCCATGGAAACTCAGGAAACTTTTACATAATTTCATTTTTTTCTGATCCGGGGTGACGGAGAAGTATATTATATTCCCTTTCACTAATCACTCGAACATTTCATCTATCTGGATTGTGTAATATTTAATTTGTTTTCTGAGTAATCAAGAACATGCATGTTCAGCTTAATCAAATCTTAAATCTGATTAATGAATGGCACACTAAACATTTCAACAGACTTTTTCTATCGGGTTGCCAAAGCTACGTATCTTGAAAATTAACAAAGTTTCCATATACAGAATAGAAGAACTATAAACATCCGGTTTGTAAATTAATGGGTTTGTAAGTTCAATTTGTAACACATATACAACTTACACGGTGTACACCATATGCATTATGGTTTGGATATGATCCAACCTTTAAGACACTCTATATGTGTTATAACGTACATTAGTTAAAATATTGTATTAAGGCTTAACAACTTTTTTTACATAATACATAGATTTTATCAAATGTTAAAATTGAGAAGTAAGAAAAATAGAAAAATATAATGATAAACCAGCACATTCTAAATTTCATCTTTCTTAAAGGCTTTAATAATCTATTTTATAGACATATTTAATCCACTATTGTTAATAAGGTTAGGACCACTTAAATCATGACGGAGACTTGATAGAATTCTAAGACAATCATATGTATACTTTTTCTTTCCTACTAGTATATTGATGCAAACATTGTCTTTATTTTTAACTCCCTTTAATATTTTGGTGCTCTTACAGTAATAACCAATTCAAGATTATTGAATGGTCCCCATTTAATTCCTTTTCCAAATTGAATGGTCCCATTAAGTCCCTTTGCCAAGCTATGATCATTCCCTTATGTCCTATTTCCTCCCCTTAAAGAAAATATTTATAACTCACTGTTTTAATAGGAAGTTGTAAATCCTTCAATAGCAATGAGGTGTTAATATGTTCAAGCTCTATGTCATGGTACCATATATTTTTTCCATTTCATCAATGACCTACTATTATCTATAAAAAATGGATTAAATGACACTATCTATTTTTTTTTTAGATCAACTATGACCCACTATAGACATGATAACTATCTTGGGTACTAATATGTTTGTTTCCCATTTGATTATTATGTTCCACATTGAAATTTATGGTAGATTGTGTAGATCATGTGGTGGAAAAAATGGTAGGCAATGTAAGCTTCTTCATGGTAACAACAATTTGAGGTTTTGTATGGTCGTTTATCTAAAGGGTATGAAATAAGAGTTTTTATAATAATCAAATGGCATCCTAGGTGTCAAAAGATAACAATTAGGATCTTAAAATGATAAATTGAAAGATAAGAGAATCTAGATAAAATAATTGAATCTAAATCACCTCTAAAGCTTCATAAACTCTTCAAGAATGCAATGAAAGCTAGAATCTTCACTAACACTTTACAAATACTTGAAAAATTGAATAATATTTGTGTTTAGAATGCTAATAATATTGAAAGTTCAATAGATTGATAAATATCATGCAAGCTAGAATGATATATTGGTCAAAACAAATCAAATGGAGGGAGATAAGGAATTTAGGTAGTCATTCAACTACACTCTAAAGCGATTACCTACAAATTAGGAAGTTTACAGTCATAAAAATGCTTGGAGGTGATCATAGAATCATGAACCATCACAAGATATTCTTATGTCACATCGATTCTTGTGCATCATACTAGTGTCTAGATAGTTCTAGTTCATCAAAGGTCTTGTAGTGTTGTAAATTGTCACCCTTGAAAATTTCACACTAGGTTTGGTTCCTCCTCACATGCTTGGACCTAATTATGGATTTAATTTGATTTTTTTATAATAATATTCAAAAAATCAAAAGTAGAAATAGAAATAAAAATTTAATAATCATTTATCGATAATTAAGGCCCCGAAATGATAGGTCTGGGCTATGGCGCCCAACACCCTTCTCTAACCCATTTTAGCTAAATTTAAAATATGTCAATGTTAGCATTTTAATGTTTAAAAATCTAAAATCATTTGTTAGCTATTGATATTTTATTTTTGGGAAAGAATTGCATATAAATACAAGTCAGTTTTCACCATTTTAATCTTAAGCGATCCTAAGAATAAGCTATCAACATTGAGAGAAATCATAAGGCAATTGAGAGCAATCAAGAGTAGAATTATACCAACATTATTTCAGTCAAGCATCATGTTGGCAATGCATCATATTTTTATGTGAGTTTGTTCAAGTTTTATGTTTTTTTTTTTGTGATTACTAACACTTACAAGAATTTAAATCAAGTTTGAATTTCTCCTTCAAGGTGATTAGCACAATGACTTTAGTCCATCGAGGAATGTAGATTTTAGTGGTGAGTTGCAATAATTGTCAAATTGTCACTTTTTTATCATTTAGCCTTTGCTTGACCAAGGGTAACTCTCTTTTTATATCATCATAACTATTGTGGAGGTGGAAATATCAAAACAGGTTGTTACTTAGGTAAGCCCTTATATGACACAACCCTTCCCCCTCTTTCATGTGTGCAAGTTACATATTTGAAGTAAATTGGAGGAGTATTGAAGACCTAATTGCTTGCTCAAGCATTCAAGTCCTACAAGTCAATAAATAAAGGAAAGTGGACTTTATCAGTGACTAAAAAAGTTTTGACACTATGTTCAAAGGAGAAAAACCTATAAATTGAGATCAACAAGAGACTATAGTTTGATCTATGAATCTAAATAGATAAGTAATTTAATATGGAAGATTCCACTCTAAATTTGGTAGGATGTATGATTTTTTAGTGTGTTTTCTTAGTCTCCAATATATTCTACCACCAAAATTTTGATGTTCATCATGTTGTATACACTTCTTGTAACTAAATTTTTTCTTATGATTCTTTTTGGCCCATTCAATTCCCATGATTCTACAAACTCACTATTTATGGTGGAGATACTAGTCTCCAATAATATTTATCATTATAAATTTTATTTTTTGTCTATATGTTTCTTTGGTATCATCCAAATTCTATAGACCTACATCTTAGTTTGTATCCATTTGCTCTTATGTGTCTTTCATATTATTCTTAATATATTTACTATTCAATATTATCAATAAATCTAATTTTTCATTTTAGTAATTATGTATTCCATTTCAATCCATAACCCTTGTAAATTGAGTAAACTACACAAAGTATCGGATAGTCTTTTTATGTCATTTTATTCAAAATCTAAGTTTATTTTAATTTCTAGGAGGTCCGCTTTTATATTTCTTTATGTATCTATAGTATTTCCAAAGGCTTCATCAACCAAGGCTTTATCATATTGAGCATCATATAATATTGGTTTGACAAAATCTTCTCCAATTTATTTGGGGATAATGTTAACATCTATGATGTAAAAAAAATAAAATTAAAATAAAATAAAATTGAACATTTTTAACCAATTTATCATTGACTCTCAATTCAACCAAAGAGGGGGCTAAGTTATAAAAAATGGGAGATAATTTAGTAGCCAAAAGGTTATTTTATAGACAACACATATGTAAAATGTGTGTGTCATAATGTATATACAGGTTTTGGATTCAATCCAAGTCATCACGTGTAAGTTCTATAATGCCCATGCATTATAATGTGCATCAACTCTATTTTATAAAAATCAATGGAAATATTATCATCCATACATATTTTCAATGGCTTAAATGAAAATTATTTATAATCCTACCCAAAATAGGCTTCAATTTCATATCCTAAGGGTACAAAATCCCTTTTGGCTCCTAAATTTATGTTTTTAACATTAAAAAAATGAATTTGATGTTCATTCCCATTTTCATTACCTGTTTTACAGTGAAATTTAATGAAAGCACAACCAAAATAATAAGCTCTATCATGCAACTACCTCAGGAATAACATAAATGATCAAAACTCGCAACTGAAGAATTAACTCACATTATATTTCTTTCCATTAGAAATAATGAATTGAGTACTACTATAAATCACATAGGTTAATGAAAATCGAGCTGTCATAAATAGCAGAGAATGCTAGCATAGAATAGGTATTGTTGTTGCCCTGTTCATATGCCAATCTGCAACTTATCTTATTTGGTGCAGCATTTAGGGTCTGGAATATTACCTTCACAGTTAGGACATGACGCTACCTGCTGCACAATTTGAACCAGATTATTTCTTGCCTTGTTGTTAATATCCGTTCCTTTATTTGAAACTTCCTTGAGATTATATCGAGCAGAGACATGGATGGAAAATATAGCAATGAAAAGAAGTAGTACTGTTATGATTTTGGTAAGCATTGATCTTCCCATGTTTACTGCTAGAGAACGACCTTGTACCAAAGAAACCTGAGAAAGATACAAATAAATAACTCAAGAGAATAAGCAGCTCGCCGAAGAAGTATAGTTTCATAACTTCGTGTCTTTAAACCAATAACATGTCATCTAAATTGATTTTTTAAGTTACTATTAAATTGTCGATATATTCTCCAAACATTTGGTTATTAATTTCGATATATCAATCACTTAAAGGAGGTTTTATATTTTATGAAGATTTGCACTTTTGTATTAGCATGTTTTATTTATGAAGTATTTATAGATATTTTTATTAGTATCGAAAATTATGTCTATGCTATGAAGGTTAGAATGTATCTATTATGTAGGCTTTTGCGAAAAAATTAGAATTTTGTGCTCTTTGAATTGTTCTTTAAATTGGTTTGGGAAATGAGATATAATGAGGTTATCTATGTTGGTTTTAGCTGATGTGATTATTGCTAGTTCACTTGTAGCATATCTTTCTTCTCACTATTTTCCAAACTTGAACAATATTGATTTTAATCACCATTAGAGGATCATGTACAGCTAGGAATCTTGTTTATTTATCACAATATTACACGCATAAATCATTGGGAATCTAGATAAGTCATAAATCATTAGGAATCTTGTTTACTTAGTACAAGAAGAGAAGGGATGGCCATGTATGGAAGAGGGGGGATAGATGCACTAGACAAAGAGTTAGGGAAATGACCTTGGCACTAAAATTTTGTAATATCTCTAAACCAAATAACTTGATGAAAAACTTATACATCATATAAGTTAGTTGCATAGGATTATTACGATTAGCTAAGCTACCAAGGTCTTATGCATGCACTTTGATTTGGCCACATGTTCAGCATGATCATATTCTTCAATTTTATTCTCAATGATATAGTACACTGATACTAATAGATAAATAATTAATAACACTAATCCACATGGATTAAGCCATATGTGATAAATAATATAGGGTAGTAACTTCACACTTAATATAAATTTAATTTATGAATATTCAACTAGATAATGTAGATAAGAAAGAGCATATGTATGTTCAACCTAAAACAAGATTAAGAATGCTACCCAATATGCATCTCAAATAAATAATTATAGATACACACAATTTTAATACAAGAAACCTCTAAATAAACCTTCTAATTGGAATAATAATCTAAGAAGAGTGAGCTTCTACTGATCATTCCACTAATCCACCAATGGACAACATTTTAGTCACATTGCCTCAACAAGGCTTATACTACTCTGAAACATAGGAAAAGTAGGGTTTCCCAAAATGGAAAAGTGGATCCAAAGAGGGAAAATGGGTCCTAATTCTCTTTTTTCATTAGGAAATGAGATCCTTGAAAAGAATTGACTAACAACCCTTAGTTGAATCAACCTTATGTGAGAATCTTCAGTTTTCCTTTTTGTATTGAGGATGGGGGTCAAGGTCAAACACTTTGGGGAGAAAAACTAAAAATAGCCATTAACTCCAAAATGCAATCTATCACTTATATCTAAAATATTAAGCATAAAACTAAGAGAAACAACAAACTTTATTTGGGAAAGATAAATGTTGTGCACTTGTCATAAAATGGTGTTTCTGCAAGCCTGTCTGAGATGCATTCACCCATGGGTGAATGGGTCCAAGTATGCTTTTTTGAAAAAGTCTGAACTTGAGATCCGAGTCTGAAACCTATACTTCTCTGTAACTTTGAACCTTCACTCCTAGATCTGAATCTACAAAAAAACTACAAAACAAAATTTTTGTTTGATGGTGGATAAGGGTTTGCCTCAGTCAAACCCCATGTTTGGTAATTAAAACTTGATGAAAAATATAGATTTGAAACATAAAATGTGTGTTCAAGCCCTAACCTTAAGTGTGTCTAAGATTAAGAGAGTTTAAAATGCAAAGAAACCCTATTCAAGTGTGTTAGAATAAGATCCCTAAATGAACATGAACAATGGTGAAGACCTACTTTAGGAGGTCTCAAATCAATAAGTCACAAAATTTAATATACCTTCCTTTAGGTAGAAAGTACAATGATAATAGAAGATGGAACCACTTAGGAAACAAGTCATTAGTCTTGGTTGAATGGCTTGGTGTATCTCCCAAAACCTAGAATCCATCATGATACTCCATAGGCATCTATCATCAATCATTGACAATGCTTGATCTTGTTAACAAAATGAGCTTGAAGACCTGCAAAAACAACTAAAATGCTACTACAAGGCTTCACTTTTGAATGCTTGATTAAATTCTCCTTAATCTTGAGTGTGAATACTTGTGATCTCATGTGATTTTTTTTTTCTTGCTAGTGTAAAATTAATATGAAACTTAGTTTTATAGGCTTCCTTTCTAATTTTTCATTTATTAAATTCTAAAAGCTGAAACTTGAAATTTGAATTTGAGACTACAAAATGCTGCCAAAAATATGTCTTAAGTTAAGTTTTAGGAACCTAAAGAGGACCCATTCACCCATGGGTGAATGGGTCCTGACCTAAAGTTTTGGGACCTAATAAATATTGGGGCATTAATTTAATTAATAACATTATTCAATTCAAGTTATATTGTTGGGAAATGAATAAAATAGGCCTTGGGATACATAATAAAGGGTATTAGGAACTCATTAATGAGGTTTTCAAATGCATAAATGCAAGGTCACTTAAATAGGTCCAAATTAAGCATGAAATTGTACTTTCTCTTAGAAGGGAGTACAATTTTCTACACTACATTTAGCCCCCACTTTAGTGGCCATATGACACTATGTTCATATGCAAGGTAAAGGAATTCAAATAATAAAAAATATACTCATATGGATTCCTTCACCAATAAGGATAATGAATTCCCCACTATAGTCATCTACAAAACTACAATGTTAGGAACCACATCCTGCAACACTGATTCATTAGTCATTCAAAAATCCTCTTATCAAACTTCTACTGAGAATCAAATTCGAGGGTAGATGTATGGCACCTGATTCTGCTTGCTTTATGGAGGTGGAATCGGGGTAGCCATGTGACCACATCAAATTTTATTTCTATCATAAGGTATTTTAAGTACAACACCACATAGTGATAGACATTAGATAAGATTAGGGATGAAATTACGAATCCAACACAACAAACAACATTAAAAATGGAGTTCACTAGCCCCCAATATGTTGATTTGAGTAAAATTTTCTTAGAATAAAATATGCTTTTTTTAATAGGGTTTAATATATATGAATGAAAATGACACTTTTAACTATCATTTTGGATTTTACCTTTTACAATTTACCTTGGTGTAGAGTGATTTAGGATGCTGAGAAGACAAGCATATAGGCCTCCTAGACCAAACATTTTTCATGATGAGGTGACATGGGGTGCACTTCGGCATATGGTGAGTGGGTTCTCCTCTACTTTATCTTCGCATTCATATGTTTATAGTATTTTTTAATGAATTTTTTAGAATTTTTAGGAACCTAGAAAAGAAATTCACAAAGTATTCTCCTTTGTCACAAAGCATGGTCCATCTTGGTTGCAAAGTGTCCCTTTTAGTTGCAAAGTGTCCAAAAATGGCTAAAGTGTCCAAGAACCCCATCTAAACATGGCCCATATGTCCAAGTTGGTCATAAAGTTTCCTAGAGAAGCTTTAGTGTAACTTTTTAATCATTAATGAATGTATCTAGGATTTATGTTGCTTATTTTATTATTTAAATCCCTCCCCAAGCCCAATAGTGTTTGAGAGGCAGACTTTTCAATTTCCTTCAAGAGATGATCACATGACTATCATAGGAGGAAATTAGCATTCTTCAGGATGCTATACTATTTTGGATATACCTCATGCCACCCATGAGGTATCATGATGCTATGTAGGTGGCCTTAGTAGAGAGATGGGATGTTGACACATGTACCTTTCATCTTCCTACCGGGGAGATTACCATCACCTTAGAGAGAATTCACCGCATCCCATGGTTGCCTAGATCTACGACGAGATTGTTCACTCGATAGATGAGTTGACACTTGAGGAGATGTATGATGACATTTAGTATTATTTAGGTTGTTCTATTTGAGAGGCAAGCATTATACCTCGCATTGAGCTCAGATGGATGCTACACACATGGTCATCGCTACTCAGATGCATTATGATAGTTACCAGAGCATTAGCGCTAGTTCCTAACAAGTGAGGCACACACCTAGATGGTGGATTAGTACACATTATTTGAGACATGGAGTAAGACTGGAGCATTTATGATTGGGGTCACAACATGCTAACACACCTAGACTATGATCTTGGGAGCTTTATCTACCAGGAGTTGGATAACATAGTGCATTGTACTACACTCTTACAATTTTCGTGCTTCGATCATATCACATGCACGAGGCCTATTGGATATCCAGCACATTTTTTTTACCTATTATTTGGAGATCCAGGTGATGATGTGTTAGTTATGCTTTCATTATACTTTTATCTTTATGTATATGATGTATATATATCATGATGTGTATTAATATCTTTTATGATTTCCATCTTCCAGGTCCACACAAGAGTGGTGTGATCTCTATCAATGGGTGACTATGGAGATGATACCTCCTATGCCCCCACATGAGGATACATCATCAGAGTAAATTCCCATGCCTTTTTTAGGATGAAATGCAGATCTCTTAGAGCCATTTGCAAGATTGAGGATAGAATATGAGAGCACGATCAAACATGCTAACCTAGCTATAGGACAACTTTCATCACTGCAAGTGATGCATGATGACCTCAAAGAATCTCAAGTTTCAATAGACAACAATATAGAGGTCTTCCTACAGTTAGAGATCTTGAGGCCCTAGAGAGGGAGGTGAATAGGCTACAGGCCAAGAGAGATCACATAGAGTAGGAGTGCATCGAGGCACTCATACGAGAGGCAAGAGTGGTTGCAAAAGCATAAGGATTTCAAGCAGCCATTAGATCTATGAGCAGATCATGATCACATTCTAATGTATCTCAATGGGTTCCACCACTAGGCCATGAGGGGTCTAGCAGTCATAGGCCATACTAGCATTGTATTATTGATGGAATGTACTTAAAATTTTGATATATGGTACATGGTTATTCATGTTTTATTTTTATGAGTTTATGCCACATTAGATGTCAATGTGATTTATTAAATGTTCTTAGTAAGAATGTTTAAGAAATGTCTCCATGATCTAATTTATGTGAAATAATTAGAACATTTTAGTTTACATTAGATACTATATTGTGATTGTGTGTGATGTCAAATTAAATGCACCTATGATCTAATTTCAGAACATCAAATGCATACAAGGATCTAATCTAATACAACACACAACATGAATTCAAATATGTAAAGTAAATTAATAATCCAAACTTATTGAATATTTATTGTATAACCTAAGACACACCAAGATCTGTTTGTTAAAGAATGAAGCAAT
>VDFB02075321.1:51392531-51489727 GCA_007258455.2 Sequoia sempervirens | reverse complement strand
TGAAAGATCTAGACAACCCAAGATCCATGACAATTGTGCTATCACAGGATGACATGAGTCTCAAACTTTTCCTCACTATAGTATTAGCAATAGGACACCAATACTCATGTAAGGGCTACTAAATGCAAGATAAATACAAATGCAATATAAGCTAAGTGCATTGAAATGAATATAACAAAAACTTTGTAAACTAAAATAGAAAGGTATCCACAATAAACAAGAGAACATAAATAGAGTTTTAAATTCTAGAAAATGTAGTGTAGAATATGCATTGGGACTAAATCTCCTAGAGGGGCGTATGAGTCCCAAATATGATTTTTTTTCAAAAAATTTAGAAAATTTCAATTGATTTTTGTGCCTTTAATGTTGTATGATGTGTAAACTAAATGCGAATGTAGATTTTATATGATTTGAGATGCAAAAATGCAACCTATATGCACTTTCACTAATGTAAAATTAGAAACCCTAGAATGTCAATTAACTAATCCTAATCTTAGTGCAAGCAAGATATAGGATGATAATGCACTCCAAATCAAAATTATGATGTTCTCAATACAAGTTCATGTTGGGTTCACCAAAATTAAATAGTGGAAAATGGGGGAAATGCTGAACTGTATGGCTTAGAACATAGAGAAAACCCACTTTCCAATTATCTCATTGAAAGAAAACCCTAGAGATCTCAATGCAAAGGAGAAAGGGATCTTGCAATAGGGTTTTCCTAGGGAATGATTATAAACTAATAAGGGGTTCACCACCAAGTTAAGACTTGGAAAGACAAATGAAATGCAAGATGTAATGCTTAACCCTAATATGATGTAATCATTAATTAAATGACCTAAAAATGTATATAAAATATAAGAAAAAGTTGCAAGATGAAATTTATGCACCTAGAAACCTAAAGGAGGTTGAATGGAGCTCTAAAATGCTAGAAATTTTAAATTTAATGTTGACTGGGACTCATACACCAGACTATGTGATTTAGTGCCAAATCTGGGTTTTTGTGAAGAAACAGGAATTTGGCAAATGGGTGTCTAAAACTATAAAAACCTAAAAATTGACCTAAACTAGGAATCATACGCTAGAACTGGCATATCAGTCTAGTTAGGGTTTTCTAAAATGTCAAAGCCTAAATATGGTCTTCAAGGTCTACTCTATGCTTCCCAATTGGTTTCTAGATCTGAAACCTTGATTTGTAGCCTGTATAAGTCTTCCAAGTATCTCCAATGTAAGGTGACAACTTTGACAACTTTGAACACTTTGAAAAATTTCTCCAAACTCTCTCTTCAATGTGTCTTCAACCTAAACTTATGAAACACACACTAAAGAGAGGGGAATTTTTTTTTTGTTAGTGGATAGGGGTTTGCCTTGGTCAAACCTCATTTTGGTAATCAAACCTTGAAATGAAATAATAAGGAATGGAGAATGATGAATGAACAAAATAAGATGTTGTAACTCACCAAACCCTAGCAATAGGAGGCTGCAGATATGTTTTAGATGGCTCCAATGGATGTAGATCTTGACTCTTGCTTGAATGTGATAGATCTTGAATGAAATGCTAGCTTGAATCTTGAAACCCTACATCACAAATGTTAGCTCAAAAACAAAAATGATGCATGAAGACTTTGACATGATGCTTGATGTTTGAATAATGCTCTAAAATGCTTGATAATCAGCCCTTGAATGATCTTGTGAACTCAAACTTGCTATATACATGAATACTTGAATGCTTGGGGTGAAAATGAGTGAAAGAAATTTGTATTTACACTTAATTATGCAAAAATTCCTAAAATTAAAAGACTAAAAGCCAACATCAAATCTAAGAGGATAAAATCCTACCAAGAATTTCAATTAATTTTAATTTTGGGCCACATGGGACTCATACACCCAGGGTGGCATATGAGTCCCATTAGGCATAATTTATGGGATAAAGTTCAAAAATACTTAGAAAGGTGTGAAATCCGGATCGAGACCCAAAACCCTAGGTGGGTCCCATACACCTAAGGTGGCGTATGAGTCCCATACCATCAAACCTAGGCCACACAACTTGAAAACACCTAAATTATGATTGGATGTTGATTTGTGTCAGGATTATCCTCAAAAAGATGCATTCAATGAGGCTTTTGGATGCAAAATAAGGCCAATTAAAGCATAAAGAAGCCCAATTATTTAATAAAACCCTATAAAAGTGTGAAAGTGTGTTACAACACTTTACAACACTCTAAATTAGGCATCAATAAGCTCATTTAGGTAACAAGGTTCCAAGACCTAATGAAAATATGCTAGACATGTTGCAACACTAAATTAAGGCCATGTTAGGGAGTACTTTTCTCGTCATTACAGGTGGTTGTTCATAATCAACTTCATCAAAGTTGTATAATTTTCTTAATATTGTAAAGTGGTTGAGGTGGATGCTTTTTAATTTTTTGTTGACATTACTACTTTTCATTTTCCCTTTTCAGACTCTTTGTTTATGATGTTGTATTCACCCATGAATGTAGGTGTGAAATCTAAGGAACCCCAATTGTCTTCCAATAGCTTAGTGACTTCATTAATTTTTTTCTTGTGTTATTCCTTTGTGATTTTTTCTTTTGTAGTTGATTTCCATTCTTTCAAAGGATCTCATCCTTTGCTCTTATCCATTAGAAAACTTTCAAGTTCAGGGTCAGCTTTTAGTTTGTAAACTTTGTTGCCATAAATGTATTTCATTACACAATGAAGTGTAGAGGGAACTCCATTCATTTCATGAATCCATGGCCTTCCTAAAAGGAGATTATATGAAATATTGCAAGGAATAACATGGATCAGAGTTTACAATGTTACCCTCCCAACTTTAATAGGTAATGTAATCACACCAAATGGTTGTTTTCCTACATTATCGAACCCACAAAGAGATAAAGAATCAGGTTGAATTTGGATTTTTCCTACTTCAATATTATCAAGGAGGCTTACACTACAAAAATTAAGAGTTGAACCATTATTGATGAGAGTACATTTATTGCGAGACTTATTATCCTTAATTTCAATAATAGCCACTATCATTAAAACATCATTTTGTTTTTTCTCTTCTAATGTAGGTAACTCATCTTGACGGAAAGTAATGTCTAAGTTGGCTGGAGTTATAGCTTGAATTTGGGCTACCACATCATTTGATTGCACATTAGGAATGGTAGGGACTTGTTGTAAATCATTTTGAAGCATGTTATAATAAATAGGCGAGGCTTGAATAAGGTCCCATAAGGATATCTTAGCAGAAGTATTCTTAAGTTGTTCAACAAGATCATACTAATTTCCTCTTTTTAAAGGAAAACGAGGAGGACCAAGTAAGATAATGTTTGGAAATGGGAGGGATGTTTGATTTGTTTGTCTTGGTTGTGAATTGTTCCTAGTGTTATATGTATGAGAAAAGATATTGTAACTCAGTTGTTGTGAAACATTATCATTATCAAGTTTCCTATTAGGTTGTTCAAAGATAAGTATGAGTTTATTTTGAACTTGCAGTTGTTTTGAGGGTGGATAAATGATGAGTTTAGATTCAAGAGGTGCAATAATTAAAGGATCTCTAGGGTGTCTCAAGGGTGTTCTAATTTTCATAACCTCAAAAGAGTTATCTGTATTTTCATGATCTCTTAGTGAAGGGGAGTCTAATGTCACTTAATCATCTTCATGTAAGGAATTACTCTAGTCAATATTCTCATTTTATTCAACCATGACTTCTTCTCTAGTAAGAGATTTTTAGGAGAGCTACAAAATATATTTTCATGACACTCATTGTTTGGTTCTTCTAAAATAGCTTCATCACAAGTAGGGGAGTCATCAATGATTGGATTGTCTTGCTTATCAATGTTGGCATTCTCTTGTTCAATAATGTTTTCCCTATGGGAAGAGAGACAAACAAGACTTTCATAACACTCATTGGTTTGATCGTCTAACACCAAAATGTCTTCATCACAAATAGGAGAGATATTAGGAGAATACCAAATTTTGTTGCAATGATTATCCACCAATGTATTCTCTTTCACTAAAGCATTCTCATGAGGGTGAGGGATGTAATTTTCTTAGCATGCTTATAAAGGTATGACACTAATATTGTTTGACCAAAAATGCAAAGTAATTCTAACCATCTCATGCAACATTTCAAAAATATAAAAAATGTATATCCAAAGGCAAAATGTACTTTTATCCAATTTATGCAAAGCTTCAAAAATGCAAAAAAAGTGTATCCAAGAATTAAAAGAACTTTTACCAAACTTATGCAAAGCTTCATGAATGTAAACATCATGTATACAAAAGTGAAAAGTCCTTTTATCCATATTATGCAAAATTTTAGAAATGTAATCATTTTCAAATCTGATATTTTTGTTACCAAAATGACTTTGGAATGATTCAAAAATGACTACACTAAATGGATGATTTTGACCTAGATGCATAAAAGAGAAGTTCCTAAAACTTTCCATATTGATACTATAGGTTACTAGCAAGCCTAGGAAGTACATAAAACCACTGAAAAGGTCATAAAAAGTGGTTTATGTAGGCCTCTAGGGACTCATTCGCCTAGTGGTGAATGGATCCTAGATTAGGTCTTTTAAAAAGAACATAAATGCAAATAAAACACCAGAAAACACTCAGAAACTTTGTTGATAACTGTGTACGGGGACTCATTCACGACCTTGGGTGAATAAGTCCTAGTTTAGGGTTTTTTAAGTTTGTTTTTTGTTTTTTATAAGTTAATCCTATATGTTTGTTGTCTCAAGTCTATAAAAAATGATTTTGTAATAGATTTAGCATATTTCAAGTCTCTAAATGCAATGTTTACTAAGATTAAATGATGAATAAGGTGACTAAATCTAGTTTAAAATTTGAATCTAAATGTTTGAATGACGATTTCAATGTTAACAAAATGCAAAACTAAATTAGATCTAAGGCACTTTTTAGTGAATATAAGCAATGAAAACATGCAAATTTATCCTAAATGAAATGTTCACTAATGCCAAATGAAAGAACCATATATGCAATGCAAGTAATGAAAACCTAATGGTAACTAGGATATAGGGTTTTAATGTACTCCAAATTAGAAATCAGGATGTTCTAGGGGGTCGAGTTCACCAAAATGAAACATAAAAAAAGATGTTCACCCAAATGGGGACTCACCAAATGGATGAACCTAATTTTACTTGGAGGATGTTTCATTCAATTATGAGGGCTAAAATGAATAAATAACAATTAGAAATCAATCCTAACTATTATAACATTAATAAGGAAGGTTTTAAGATGCTAAAAAAATGTGTACCTTGCTAAAAAAGTGTTGTTTTGGGGGTCACTAAGGACTCATTCACCCAAGGTGGTGAATGGGTCCCTACTAGGGTTTTTGAAAACTAATTTTTGGGTTATGTTCTTCAATTTCTACATTTCTATCTCCCAGGTGACTAGCTCCTGAAAGTCAAAAAATAGTTCTATAGGAAACTTTTCCTAATCTTACAAGATAGATGACATCTTTTGTAACTTTTCATTCTTGACAACTTTGCAACTTTTGTTCTCCACTTGATCTTCAACCAAAAACCTACAA
This sequence comes from Sequoia sempervirens, assembly GCA_007258455.2. Lineage (NCBI taxonomy): Eukaryota > Viridiplantae > Streptophyta > Pinopsida > Cupressales > Cupressaceae > Sequoia > Sequoia sempervirens. The sequence continues at coordinate 51,484,164 of VDFB02075321.1, read as the reverse complement.
TCACATATCAAGAGAGAAGAAAAACTTGTTGATTGCTAGAGAATAGGGGTTTTCCTTGGTCAAACCTCATTTAGGTAATTAAACCTTATGATGAAATAATGAAATATGAACATGAAACATGAAATATGAAACAATGATACCTTGGATGATTTATTGGAATGTGAATAAACAATTCAACATGAAATGGCCATGTAGAATGTAGATCTTGATCTTGACTTGGATATGAAACAATTAATAACTTGGATCTTCAATACTACATCAACACACTAGCTCAACAAAATGCTTGATGCACTATGCCTTTCACATGATAATATAATCTTGAATTGCTGCAATAAAACCTTGATAATTTTCCTTTGAATGCCTTCTTGAATGCTCTATAATTCTCTTTTGACAGTTCTCTAATGATAACTTAAAAATTTTCTAGGATGTATTAGATGAAACTATGTGAATTAACCTTATATTTATACTAAACTTAAGATTTAATCTTGAAATTCAAATAAAACAAGATGACATCATATCTAGGATTCAAAATTACTAAAATCTTGCAAAAAATAAGTTTAAAAATAGGTTTCCTTAGTAAGGATGACCCATTTGCCACCTTGGGTGAATGGGTTCTAGCACAGTTTTGTAGGACCAAGTTTCAGGGAGGTGAAATAATATGCCAAAAGGGGGTCCTAAGACATAGTGGGGACCCATTTGTTAGGTGGTGAATGGTTCCTAGGACTCAAACCTTTCCAAATTAAGTGTTATGCCACATTATTAATGAGTACATCATGATATATCCTTCATAAAATGCAATTAATAAGGCTTAGATTTGAATTTAAGGGTCCAATTAAGCTCTAATTAACCTCAATTAATTAATAAAGCCATAGATTAGTATGAAAGTGTAAGAAAAAACTTTACAACACCCTAAATAAGGAACAATTAATTATATTTTATCATTAATTATCCATTCCCAAAATAAGCGTGAAAAAGGGTTACTTTTTTTATGCTACAACCACCCAACAAAATTTTCTCGAAGCTACAGTAAATGTTGTCTTGTATTGATCTTGAGGACTAATAAAAAACTAATTGTATCTAGAAAAATCATCCATGAATGACAACAAAGCATGTCCCGCAGTTGAATCCACTATCTTGTCAATATTAGGAAGTGGAAAGTCATATTTTAGAGATTCTTTATTAAGGTCATAAAAATCCATACACATCTTAATACGATTATCAAGTTTTGTGACTGCGACAATGTTTGAGATCCATGGGGAATAGTCAATAGGATGAATAAAACCAGCTTCGAGGAGTTTTTCAATATCATATTTAACCAATAAAGCTATCTTAGGATTCATCTTATCTTATGCCTTACTAGTTTAGCATATTGTTGAAGGACTCTATTGTGTGTCACTATCTTAGTATCAATACCCCACACGTTTGAATAAGTCCAATAAAATAGTTCATTAAATTTGTGTAATAATTTTACATCATCTTCTTGTTCATCCTCATCAAGGCACTTACCTATTTGAATCACTTTTTCTTCATTATATGTGTCCATCGGTATGTTGATTGTATCTCCTATAGGTGGTGCATTTTGTTTTGAAAATTTAGGGATATGTTCTCTTTATCATCATCAACATCATTTACTTCCTTTACTCCATCCACTTGTTTAGTACTACCCATAGCACAAGTGACTCCTTGTTTCTTAGGGGGAGTAAATGACTTATCATAAACTCATAAAATTTATTTCAAGGCTTCATCATCTTCAAAGTATTCAATTGATTCCTCACATTTTGTATCAATAAATTTAGGATACTTTAGATATAGGGTTATCTTAAAGGAACTACACATGATGGTGTTGATATTGAGTGAAGGTATTTTCATTGATTTCATTATCTTAGAAGGATAATATCCAAGACAACTTTTTGTTTCCTATGTGTTAGGTTCTATAGTAACGTGAATGCCTTGTTCTTTTCTACGACAACCTTTTCCACTATAACCAAGTTGTTTCAAGAGCTCATAACATCTTTCATAAAGCTTTTCCATTTCTTTTAAATTTGGTGGTTGTTCATAATCAACATCGTTAAAGTTTTTTGTATAACTTGTGTCTTATTCTTGAGTAGATGAAGTACATGCTTGTGAGGGTTCTTCCGAGTTTTGTGTTGACATTACCATTGGCTCTTTTCTTTTTTTCAGGTTCTTTTGTTGTGATCTTGTATTCTCCCATGAATGTTAGTGTGAAATCTAAGGAAGCCCAATCACCTTCCAATAACTTCATGAAATTTTTAAATATTCTTTTATTTTTCGTGACCTTCTTGTGTGATTTTCAGTTTTGAAGTTGGTATCAATGTTTTCAAAGGACTTTCCTTATTTTTCTTAGTGTGTAAATAAGTTTTAGGTTTAAGGTTATCTTTGATTGTGTACACTTTATTTTTGTAGACATACTTCATTATACAATGAAGGATTGAAGGCACTGCATTCATTTCATGAATCCATGGTCTACCCAAGAGGAGATTATATGAAAGATCTTGAGGCATAACTGGAATAGAGTTTGTAATGTCTTTTTGACTGTAATAGGTAATGTGATGACACCAAGTGGTTGTTCCCCTATGCTATCAAACCCATGAATGGACAAAGAATCAAGTTCATTTTTTCTCTTATCCATTCCAATCTCATCCAAGAGGTTTATGCTACACACATTAAGGTTCCAGTCATTGTCAATAAGGGTTCTTTTTACTCCAACCTGATTAATGATGGCTACTATCATGAAGCTTCATGTTGTTTTTGAACTTCCAAGGAGGGTAACTTGGCTTGGTGAAAAATAATTTATATTTTAACAACATTCATTCCTTGGACTAGGGCTGCCACCTCATTTGGATTTGTATTAGGAGGAATCACAAATTTTTTTAAGGTTGTTTGAAGTATACTATGGTAGTTAGGCGAGGCTTGAATAAGTTCCCATAAGAATATCTTAGTAGGAGTATTCTCAAGTTGTTCAACAAGATCATAATCCTTTCCATTATGTAAAGGAAAATGAGGAGCACTAGGAAAGATAGGTTGAGGTAATGGTAATGAAATTGGAGTGGTTTCTGGTTGCCTATTATTCCTTGTATTATATGTGTGAGCAACGGTATTGTAACTCATTTGTTGCAAAACATTGTTACTATTGAGTTTCCTTGTAAATTTCAAGATATCTCCTAGAGCTAATGGTTTCTTTTAGGCGGTTCTAAGATAAGCACATGTTTTTTTTGAACTTGAGGTGGGAGTTAAGGTGGCTAAAGGATTATTTAAGGTTTGATTACATTAACATCTCTTTATTTAGGGTTATTATGACAAGCCTTAGTGGATGAACCTTGTGAGATGAAATCCTCAAGGTCTTCATCTAACATGTGAAAGTCATCTCTACTAAAGGGTTTGAGGGATATGTTAACTTGGAAAAGGAGATTTGACATGGTCAAATAATTATGCTTTCTCTAAGGGTTCAACAATTTGTTCTTGTTTTGTTTGTTTCTTTTGATATTTTTGGTTTTTGTTTTTGTTTTCTAATGATTGAAAAATGTAGACTAATCTATCTAATGATGCAATGATGTTGAAAATGAAAGAAATGTAAAAAAACCTAACACTATCTTTAATTGAATTATGCAAGAAATGTTCTCTACAATATTACAAAATCTAACTAAATGAGCAATACTTTGAATGTACAAATAGACTATTTCAAGAAACCAATTCTCAAATCTAAAAAATAGTATAAAAATGCAGAATATAGACTAAAAAGCACCCAAAAACTTGTCTAAAATATTTGTACAAGGACTCATTTTCTCATGGGCGAATGGGTCCTTTCTCAGGGTTTCTTAAAGTTGAATCTGAGTTTATCTTATGTGATTTTCATTTCTAATCTATAACATGGGTTTTTGTAATAGAATTTTCCAGATTAATATATCTAAATGTAAGTTTAACTAAGATCAAATGATGAACTAGGTGACTATTTTTAGTATGCAATTTGAATCTAAATATTAACTTAGATGATTGAATGATGATCTTGATGTAAGTACAATGCAAATTAAATACAATCCTAATGCAATTTTTCTTATTTTTGATGACTTTAAGTGATGCAAACATGCAAATTTAACTCTAAATGCAATGTTCACTAATGAAAAATTAAAGAACCCTAAATGTAATGCAATTAATGCAAACCGAATGAAAACTAGTGCAAAACTGAGATCTAGGGTTAAAAGGACTCCAATTTTTAGAATTTTGTCAAGTACAATGTTGGGTTAACCAAAATGAGACATAGGAAAAGTAAGGTTTCCCAAAATGGAAAAGTGGATCCAAAGAGGGAAAATAGGTCCTACTTCTCCAATTTCATTGGTAAATGAGATCCTCTCAAAGAATTGAAAAACAACTCTTAGCTGAATCAACCTTTTGTGAGAATATTTAGATTTCTTTTTTGTGTTGAGGACGGAGGTCAAGGCAAACAACACTTTGGGGAGAAAAACTAAAAATAGAAAATCAACTCCAAAATGCAATCTATCACTTAGATCTAATAGATTAAGCATAAAACTAAGAGAAACAACAATTTTTTTGGTAAATCTAAGAGAGATAAATGTTGTGCACCTATCATAAAATGGTGTTTCTACAAGCCTGCCTGGGACTCTACTTTAGAAGAGACAGTGATTTTTTGTTGCATGGAGGTGCTTTCTCTACTTAGAACCACACGATTTGAATTGATCTAAAGGCCCAATTTTTTGTTCCAGAAGTGGCACCAGTTGAAGACATTGGTTGATATATATTTTGGTTTCAAACTTTAGCATTCTAAAGTTTTGTGCAAATATTTTATTTGTTTAAGGTTTGGTTTCTGCATAGAGGAGCTCAAGCATGTGGCCCCATTGGTGATGCTATGTGTTTTTAGGGACTTTTCTCCCACATTGGTGGTGCTATGTTTTTTTTGGCTATTGATATAGCCTGTTCCATCACATATCAACCATGAGAAAGCCCCACATGATAGTGGATAACATCTCTCATATGGTTTGTGCTTGGAAATTATGTGGATTCTTGTGCCCCAAAGATCATGGTTCTTGAATGGTACATTTTTGTCACCAAATCAGTTTTTTTTAACCTTATAATTCTTGTTTGGAGGTTTTTATAACTATCTTTGAAATTTTTGAAGAATTATCAGTTAAAATGGTTTCTTTGGAGAAAGGGGATTTTATGCAATGAAGTGATTTTATTCTCACTCATCTTAGTGAGTATAATCTATTGTCATATTTATATAGTGAAGTTCCTATTCTAGGAACACGTGGGTATATTATTTGGAAAGGATATAGGGCTTTAGTCTTTAGAGTTATTTTTTAGCATATAAATTATGATGACCTTTTGGATTCACTTATTCATTTTGAATGCACTTATGCTCTTTGGACTTACATTTGAGAATCATATGGAGATCATGATACTCTGCCATATCTTGACGATCCTCTTTCTAATACTAATGTGCCTCTTTATTCTTTAAAGAAGATAAACCATGCTTGTGATCCTTTGGAGGTTTTTAAGAAATCATATGAGGTTGAAATTTCTTCAAAGGTTGTTGATTCTTTGTCAAAAATAGTTGATCCACCTTCACTAAGTACTTCCATCATTCCTAAGCAAAAGATTATGATTGTTTTCCTGATTGGGATTCTGATTTGCTAGACATTGGTTCATTATTCATGGAATCTCACATTTCAGACTTGGAAGACACATTTGAAGGATTAGTTTTCCTATTTGATGATAGTGTGGTACAACTATTGTCACTCCATCTCTATCTTTGGAGAATGTTCAAAATTAGTTTCCAGTTATACCTTGTTTTTCACCTTCTATTGTGATTGGGAATGTTCTTCATTGGTTCATGGCATCATCTTCCAAGGCCTTGGTGACACATGAGTAGATTTTAGAGACATTATCATCCTACATTTGGATTTCACTTGCTAATTCCTATCTAGAATGGGAAGCATTCCTATATTTGTACTTGGTTTATAACTGGTCGATTCCTTTATAAAGTGTGACATAGGTTTGTACTTTTACCCAAGCATGTGTCTTTTTGTGCCTTTGTTTGATTTTCCATGAGATCTTAGATGTTGGAGGCTTGATTACCTTCCTTTATCTTTTTCATATTATCTTTCCAATGATTGTACAATGATACATCTCTTGATTGTCTACTTTAGTGTGAGTTTGACATAGGGTCATCCTCTCACTAAAGTGGGGGCTAAATGCAATGTAGGAAAATGTAACTCTTTACATTTTTTCACTTGTTTGGGCCCTCATTAAAATTGGACTTAATAATTCCTTAATTTAGTGTTGTTAAATGTACTCATTTATATTTACACACTTATTTGGTCCCTCTTAATTAATTGAGCTTAATTATTCCTTAATTATCCTTTTAATTCATTTACAAGCCTAATAAATTGCATTTTTCAAAGAGGAAACCTGACATTAATTAAATCCTAAACATAACACTTTACATTGAGCAATATGTGTCCTAGGTTTATGGACCTGGGACCCATTCCCCCATGGGCGAATGGGTCCTCCCTAAACCTTTTACCTAAAATTAAATTATGTTTTCGGTGGTAATTTATCATTTCTAAATCCATGACTCAATGTCAGCTTATGATATTTGAATTTTGAGAAATTAAGGATACATTTACCTATAAATACAAGGTTATTTCACTAAGTTTCACCTAGCAATTTTATGAGATTTCAAGAGAATTTAAAGAGAAATTAAAGGAATTGAAGAGTAGATATATCAAAGTTTTATTGTAGCATTCAAGATCAATTCATCATATTAAAGTATTCTTGCATCATGCATGTTTTTGGAGCTAACATTATGATGTAGGTTTCATAATCAACTCAAACATTCAAAGTACCAAGATCCACACTTAATTCAACCACTTAATGCAAGTTTTAGACCTCCTAAGACATCCATTATCAAGGTTTCATTCAAGGGTTTGTTGAGCAATAACATCTTTGTTCATTCTTCATTCCCTCTTTCATGTTTCATTTCTTTTCAAGGTTTGATTATAAAAATAAGGCTTGACCAAGGCACACCCCTATTCACCAAAAAAAAAAAAAAAATCTCTTGTATGTGTGATTACAGGTTTAAGTTGAAGAAGACTTCAAGATCTTTTAAAGTGGAAGATTTACAAAGTGGTCAAAGTTGCAAAATATATCAAAATTGTTGTCATCTCACGAAAACTAAGATCTAGAAGTCATTTTTGACATTTTGACTATGAAACCTGAACAAATTAGAATATTTTGATTTTCATTAGAGGCTCCTAAAAGCTACAAAATCCTTGCACTTGGACCCATTTTCCCATGGGAAAATGAGTCCTAGATATACTTCTGAAAAATACTTTTGGTCAGTGGTACACGCATTTCTTCCCTTCTCTAATCTGCAATCTATTTTTTGGTTCTGCTAGTATTGAGTTTAAAATTGATGTTTCAAGTGTTAAATTTTATTTTGGTATTTATTTTCTATTTTTAGTTTTTCTCCCCAAAGTGCTATTTAACCTTGACTGCCATCCTTCAAGTATAAGGAAATCTGAAGATTCCCTCTTTGACTTGATTCACCTAAGGGATGATAATCAATTCATGGTGTGGATCTCATTTCCTAATGAAATAAAGGAAAATAGGTATCTTTATTATTTTTTTGGTGAACCCCCTTTTTTTCAACCTAGAACCCTATTTTTCGATGTTTCACACATACTAATATTGCCAACCTAAACACCCATGTGAAGATTGATTCATAACATAAATAAGTAAAATTTGAGTTTGTACTCCATTAGGTTTCAGTTTTTTATATTGATATAAAAAAAATCACAATAATGTTAAGGTCTCTTATCTTTCTATCCATATATTTTTCTATATTTGAAATACATTAAGGTTTTGATCTTAAATTTTTTTTCTAGCGTCTTCTTTTTCTATTGAAATATTATGTATTATATTTTTAGTGTCATTTTTATCCATTCATCCAAATTTGAAACGTATTATACCTTTACATTTTGGACTCTACTATATACACATTCCAAAAATAATTTTTTGTTAGTTTTCAAAAAATTATGGGAGAGTGCACTCAACTTTTCATTTTAAGGATATTTTAACTTTAAAAATTAGTTAAAAATAATATATTCATTAAAAAATTAGAAGGAAAAATAGGCATAAACTATGTGATGTTAGCTACTTTTCTACTGGAGTGAGTTATGAAATACTTAGAAAAGTTCAAGATTTTAGGGGGAGCACATTGGATTATATGTTATATTTTTGTAAAAAATATGAATAGTTTTTGTGCTCCCTCTATTTTAACCTCTTAATATCCACCATTTAAAAAAAAAGTACTTTTGAAACTAGATTTTAAGTACTAAAAATCTTGTTCTTGTCACATCTTCAAATCTATAATGTTTCCATCTTCATCCTCTCATCCAAGATCATTTTTTATTAATTACACAAGAAAAAGGTGGCCACTTTTGACCTCCTTTTCATCCCCCATTTTCTCTTATTTTACACTATAGGAATTTGGTATCCCCCTTATAAAATATAGTGCACTTGGTAAACAACTTTCACATGATTGGTGGCATTGGAATGACACGCCCGAGAGTATACCTTGTGACTTCTTTCCTACAACATTATGCTTTAGCATTTTCATCCCACATTTTCATGGAAATAACTTTCATGTAACTTTTTTCTTTTTCATTTCCATTGTTTGGCTCATCATGATCTCACACTCACCCTTTAGAAACTTCTTAATAATTCTATAAATTATACTTAAAGTATACCTATATAATCTTTTAGAACACCTACAACAACTTGTACAACACTAATATTAAACTATAAAATATTTTCAAGAGTCTATTTATATCAATTGTAACTACTTATATATAGACTATAGTAACACATTTCACACCTATAGAAACCTATTTCATACTTGTAGTAGCCCTATAAATATGCATGTTTCACAAAAAATATACTAGATAAAGCCATCAAATATAATTAAAGATAATTATTTATTTTTATATTTTTTTATCATTATTTTGTAATGCTAGATCACTCATTGACTCATATGCTCATGTATTACATATATAAGGTAAATAAGATGAAACATAAGCTCATTCTTATGGCTATTTCATAAAATACTCGCTAAACTTCCAAGTTTAGTAGATTCAATGCATTCATCCATTTTTATTCCTCAATTTTCCTATTCTCCAAGATTTTTAAATATTCATTATATTCCATCTCTTTTTTTATCATAATTGATAAAGAATCAACCACTACTTGTACTAAATACACATTATCTTTTCAAGAAATTATTCTACAAAATCCTCTATTAAAAAATATAGACCTTCACATGCTTTTCCACTTGTTTTCCCTTCAAAATAAGGAAAAAACTCAATAATATTAAATGATAATAAGATATCCAATCCTAGAATCTCTATCTCATAGGTATTCACCACAAACTTCTTCAAGATCTTACAATTTCTATATCTTCTTCCACTTCAACTTGATATAAGTTTATTCTAGGAAACTTTCCTCAAATGAGCTAGAAATAAATCCCTAATTTATAATTTCTTATTTCTCTAATTATGATTAGAAAATTCATTATTTTTAATGGTTCTTGCCTTTAAATTCTCCTTTAACTATTTTTAAAGTCATGTATGTACTTAGTAAAATACTCCACTTTAACACTTATTCCCAAATTAGTTATACTTATCAACTCATCTACTATCCTAGGGACATAACCATACAAAATTTGGAAATGACTCTTAGATGTACTATTAGCCAAGTTATTGTATATAAACTCAACTTTTACCATAATAGTATTGTTAGAATTATCAATAATTTAGAATGGTTAATTTAATTGCTTTAATTTTATGGTTATGGAGCCACTCTAATGTCTAATTAAACTAGTGATATAGAGTATATACACATCTTAGAGGACCTAAGGATCCCTAACTAAGTAGTTCATCATTCACAAGAGGGTTGCATTAAATAATCAACCTAGGAGTCACAAAAATTTAGATAGCATTGGAAAAATATATGCATTCATATATTTTGGGAATCCTACATCAATTGAGTATAGGAAATTAAACATGTGCAAATATAGTATAAGATTGAAATTAAAATAAAATACTAATTCATAAAACAAGGGAATGGAATCTAAATAACTACCTTTGGTTGCAGGTATCTAATGTTGATGACTATAACTATTAACTGTTAAATTAAAGTGAAAAAAAAAGAGGATTCTTGCAACCATGTTCTGTTACCCTCTCCCCATAGTAGGGAGGGGGTCGAGCCCTAGAGATAGGTTAGGAAGTGCCTTTCATGGTGAACATCAGTCCTCCCCCCTATAGATATATGTAGTAGGCTGACCCCTCACTAATGAAAATAGTAGGGGCTTGCCTGGCCTTTACTCTGGGCACTCCACTAGAGGGGAATAACATTGATCACACCAAGAAAAAACCTAAGTTCATAGGTTTTCATTGATCGCGCTCAACATTGGGCACATGGAATATCAATGGGTCGAGGGTGGGCTACACTCACAACCAACCACACTCGACTGACAAGAATATCCCACGTCACCCATAGAATAGTAGGGCCACTTATGTTCATAATAGGGCTCGGGAGAGGGAATCCGACCAACTGGTCATATGACTATCAAACCAACCGGCCCCCCCCACCCCTCCCACCCCGCCTCAAATCTAGGGCTCTGATATGATCGGCTTGATCTGCAAGAAAACTTACATAAGTCAGCAAATTTCAACTAGTTTACCATGCCTTGTACCCAACGACTTTCCAAGTCGCCCCGTAGAACTCTACCAATCGGCTAGGGTGGGTCCCAGATAGAGATAGGGGCCCATTTCATAGTCAATGGCAAGTTACTACATTATAGTAGTAACATGAGTGGGCCCCCGCTATAATGAGCCAGGTGGGGTGGGATACCAGCCCTACTCTAGAACCCCTACTATAGTTCTATAGCCCGGTCAAGTGCCTTAACCTAGATAATTTATCTAGAGTATGAAAAAGAACATTAAGCTACATAATTTTATTCATGAATCCATAGCAAACCTTTTGGGAGCTTATGACACTTTGTTATGTTACCATCATTTAATTGAAGATCCATCTATTATTTAAATCACAACTTGGGATACTTTGGTGAAGGAACAAATTTATAACAAGATGAATCTCAACAAATCTATGATATTCCAATTCAAAGTGCATTACTTGTAGGGGATACAATCAATATACTAATGGACCTATATAACGAGGAAAAAGTGATCCAAGTTGGAAAATGTCTTGATGAGGATAAGAAAGAATCTCACACAACTTTATTACATGATTTTCCTGAAATATTTGCTTGGACCTATTTGGATATACCAAGTATCGACCATAAAATTGTCACACCTAACATTGTTCTTGAGGAAGATGCTAAACCAATAAGATAGAAGATACAGAAGATGAGTCCTATGATAGCATTTTTAGTTATGGTAGAGATTGAAGAAATGTTACATGTTAGATTCATCTTCCCCATTGATTATTCTCCTTGGATTTCTAGCATTGTGGTAGTAGAAAAACCTTATATTTGTATTAGGATGTGTAAGGATTTTCATAATCTTAATAAAGAATCTTTAAAAGATGATTTTCCCCTTCCTAATATTGATATGATAGTAGATTGAACTGTGTGACATTATTTGTTGTCATTCATTGATGGTTTTTATGGATACAATCAAATTTTCATTAATCCTTAGAATCAATATAAAACAACTTTTACTACACTAGTGGGGAATATTTTGTTGGGTAGTGACACCTTTTGGATTGAAAAACATTGGGGCCATATATGAAATATAAATGACATTAATATATCATAATTTTATACATAACATCTTAGAATAGTATTTTGATGACACTGGAAAAATTCATAATATGAAAAGACGATGTAAAAATCCTTTAAAAAATATTTGAGATAATTCATAAGTATAATATGAGGCTAAATCCAAGTAACTGTATCTTTAGTGTGGATAGTAGAAAATTGTTGGGTTTAATAATATCACACAGAGGAATTGAAGTGAAAAATACCACACCCTAACAACATTTCTCACTATTTTGTAATGCTAGATCACTCATCGACTCATATGCTCATGCATTACATATATAGGGGTCCAAATAAGATGTATCACAAGATCATTCTTATGGTTATTTCATTAAATATTAGCTAAACTTCCAAGCTTAGTAGATTCATTGCATTCATCCATTTTTATTCCTTAATTTCCCGATTCTCCTAGATTTTTTTAATTATTTATTATATTCCATCTCTTTTTTTCTCATAATTGATAAAGAATAAACCACTACTTAAACTAAATACATATTATATTTTCAAGAAATTATCCTACAAAATCCTCTATTAAAAATATAGACCTTCACATGTTTTTCCACTTATTTTCCCTCAAAATAAGGATAAAAATCAATAATATTAAATGATAATAAGATATCCACTCCTAGAATCTCTATCTCATAGGTATATTCACTAAAAACTTATTAAAGATCTTACAATTCCTATATCTTCTTCCACTTCAACTCGATATAAGTTTATTCTCTAGGAAACTTTCCTCAAATGAGCTAGAAGTAAATCCCCAACTTATAATTGCTCATTTCTCTAATTACAATGAGAAAAATCATTACTTTTAATGGTTTACTCTAAATTATCCTTTAACTATTTTTTAAGTCATGTATGCACTTAGTAAAATACTCCACTTTAACACTTATTCCCAAATTAGTTGTATTATCAAGTCATCTACTATCCTAGGGACATAACCATACAAAATTTGGAAAGGACTCTTTCGTGTACTATTAGCCAAGTTATTGTATATAAACTCAACTTGTATCACAATAGTATCGTTTAAATTATCAATACTTTAGAATGGTTAATTTAATTAGGTTGGTTTTATGGTTGTGGAGCCACTCTAATGTCTAATTAAACTAGTGATATAGAGTATATACACATCTTAGAGGACCTGAGGATCCCTAAGTAGTTCATCATTCACAAGAGGGTTGCATTTGTAGTCTCAAAAAATGTAACCCTTTTTCACACTTTATTAAAAATAATGGACACATAATTAACTTAATTATTCTTTGGAGTGGTGTTGCAAGGTGTTGTACACATTCACACCTCTCTAAGTCTCTTATTTAATAAAAATATACTTAATTTTCACCTTTTAGATGAGTGTTGTAAAGTGTTGTAAGATAGTTTCACACTTTTCTAAGGTCTATTCACCTAATTAAGCCTAATGGACCCCTCTTGTACTTAAATCAAGCCCTATTTATTGTGTTGTAAAGTTCTTAAATGCACTTTCACATCTATCTAGGATGGTATCAATTAATGGTGGTTAATCAAACTTAATTTCCCCCTTAATTTAAATTCAATGGCACCTCCCGAAGATCAATCCTCACACCCAAAAATTAAATGACATAACCTTGAAGGTTGAAAATTTTGAGTCCTGAAAGGTGTGCTAGGACCCATTTGTCACTAAGGGTGAATGGTCCTCTCTTAACAGGACCCCACTTTCTTGCCATATTTTGACTAGGTTTTTGAATATCTTTTCACCTCCTGGAGCTTAGTCCTAGAAATTGAGCCAGGACCCATTCACCCAAGATGGCGAATGGGTCCTCCCTTAACGAGGACCCTCTTTTTGAATTTCATCTTGGTGGGATTTTCATTAATTTCATTTCCATATTTGAGGTTAGCCTGAATTCTTTGAATTTTGGGGTTAAATCTCTAATTTAGTATAAATACAAGGTTATTTGACATAATTTCACCTAGGAAATCTAAGGGAGAAAACTAGAGCAAGATTACAAGAAAACAAGACAAAGCATTCAAGAAAACATAAAGTTTGGAGCAACATTTCAAGATCTTCAAGCTCATTTTGTATCCAAAATCAAGCATTTTTTATGGTTGATGATAGATGCCTATGGAGAATCATGAATGATTCTAGGTGTTGGGAGATGCACAAGTCATACAACAAAGCCTAAGGACTTGTTTCTATATTGATTCCATATTCTATAATCATCCTATTTGCAGCGTACAACAGGTTTTAGGTAAATCCATATTCAAAAATAGGAAATTCAAAGTGTCAAGGAGAAAAGTAGACCTCTAAGTTGCAACCCAAATTTAGAGATTTCTAGAAACCCTAGCATTACCCATTCACTTTTAAGGGAGAATGAGTCACTATTGAGGGCTAATAGGCATCATATTCTAGATATTTCAAGCTTTTGTTTCTAGTTCAAAGCTCCCCAAAAAGGCCTACTAGGACCCATTTTCCTTTGGTGGTGAATGAGTCCTTGTTGATAGCACAAAAAGGCTATATTTTACAAGGTGCACAACATCCTTACCTTCTTGTTCCTCCAAAAAAATAGTAGTTTCTTTCTATTTTGTATTTAATTTATGCATTTTTGTGTTATATATAGGATTAGGTTTGTTCATTAGCCTTCCTCAAATTTAAATCTAGCTCACCATCCTATCCTTGTATAAAGGAAAGAGTGCAAGATCCCTCAATCTTGATTCAATTCACCTTTGGGTTGATAGTTATTTCAAGATTTTGGGATTTCATCTTTTGAATGAAACATTCCTTATGGAAAGAAGGTAGATTGGATACATTCTCATCCCCTCTTTTTCACCACATTTCATTTTGGTGAGCCCGACGTCTTTTTGAGCATCTTATTTTATGATTTGGAGTGCAATTAAATCATAAACCCCTAACTTGTGTTAGGTTTGCATTACATTCTAGGGTTTCTTTCTTTTGTAATAGTGAACATTGTATATAGGATTAAATTTCATGTAACTTGCATTATTCATATTAATTAAATTTTTTTTTAAAGTACTTAGATTGCATTTAGTTTTCAATTTTGTTTACATTGAGATCATCATTCAAACATTTAGATTCAAATTGCATCATAGAGTTGTCAATTTTAGTCATCATTCAATCATAGAAAAACTTACATTTAGAGACATTCTACATAGAAAAATTGTTGCAACATTCATTGTTATAGATCTGAGAAAGATTACACACAAATCCCACTTAGAAAAACTATAATCAAACTCAGAAAAACCTAAACCTAGGACCCGTTCACCTTTAGTCATGAATGAGTCCTTGTACACCCTAATCGATAGGAATTCTAGGCATGTTCTAGTGTTTCAGGTGCCTTTCTGATCTCTCTAAGTACCTACACCAAGACCCATTCACCTTTAAGGGTGAATGAGTCCTTGTAAAACTTTAGAAAAAAAATTCTAGGTTGTTTTTGGTTACTGATAAGCCTTTTTTCCTCTATTCTATAATTCAAAAGTTCTTAGTTTGAAACATATTATTTTTGCATGCAATTTCTTGTTTATTTAGATAGATTTAGCAACATTTTGAAAAATAATTTCTTACATTTTCAGTTATAGATAGAATTCAAATTTTGCATTTTTCAGTATTTTTGCATCAATAAACATGTTCAATTACATTTGGCAATCATTATAAAATAAAATCAAAACAAAAAAAACTTCAAATGAGACTAGTAGAGAAAGTAAAGTAGTGACAAGTTTCCTTCTAAAGGTTGACCTACCCTTTGAGCCTTTTAGTAGCAATGAATTTGACATGTTAGATGAATCCCTTGAGGACTTCATCTCACAAGGCTCATCCACTAAGGCTTGTCATGACAAACCACACTACAAAGACATTAACACTATCACACCACAACTCATAATTTACCCCCCTTGCAAAAACCACAAGTTCAAAACATGCTTGTGCTCATCCTTCAACCACCCAAAGATAAGACTTCATACAATGATGGTAATACTTCACAACAAAAGAATTATAACACTATTGCACATACCTACAATACAAGAAACAATAGGCAACAACAACAACCTTCTGCTTCATTAGCATTTCCTAATTCTATTTTTCCTAGTGCTCCTCATTTTCCAAAAAACAATGGAAAGGAATATAACCTTGTTGAACACCTTAAGAATTCACCTTCTATGATTTATGTATGGGAGCTAATTTAAGTATACCCTAGTTATCATGTCATACTTCAAGAGGAAGTAAAACAAGTTATGGTTCCTTCTAACAATAACTCAAATGATGTAGCAGCACTAATCCAATAGATGAATGAAATGAATCTCAATATACTCTTCCACTAGAATGAGCTACCTACCCTAGACATTCAAAATAAGTATGAATCTTTCAACATAATAGCCCACATTAGTCAAGTTGTGATAAAATGAACTCTAGTTGACAATGGTTCGGCTTTGAAAGTTTGTAGTATGAGCCTCGTGAAAAGACTTAAGATGAGTAAAAATGATAATAAGTCTGATTCTTTATCTATTCGAGGATTTGGAAACATAGAAAAACAACCACTCGGCATTATCAAATTACCTATTAGAATTGGGGAAATAACATTACAAAATTTGATCCACGTTATGCCTGACAACCTTTCTTATAATCTCCTTTTAGGGAAATTGTAGATTCATGAGATGAATGGTGTTCCTTTAACTCTACATAGGATCATCAAGTATGTCTATAACAACAAGCTTTACACAATAAAATATGATCCCGAGCTTGAAATTTGTTTGATGGCCTAAAGAGATGGACAAAATCCTTTGGAAGCATAGGAATCCTATACATTGTAAACTATATCAGAGGAAGAAAAAGAAAAAGAAACAAACATTGATGAACTTACTAAGTTATTGGAAGATGACTGGGAATCTTTGGATTTCACACGGTTGACATTCATGGGAGAATACAAGATAACAACAAAATAAAATGAAAATAAAAAGCAACCAATGGTAATATCAATGCAAAATTCACAAGACATCTCACCACCATCTACCTCATCTACTTCAGATGAAGACACGTGTTATACAACAAATTTTGATGAGATAGATTATCAACAACCACCAAACCTAAAGGAAATGGAAAGACTTCATAGAAGAGGTTATGAACTCATGAAAGAAATTGGGTACAACAGAAAAGGATGTGGGAAGAAAGAGAAAGGCATCCATATCCCTATCAAGCCATACACACAAGAAATAAAAATTGGTTTGGGATATTTCCCTTCTAAAATAACATAAGTAGAAAAGCGACCTTCACTCAACATCAACACTATCATATGTAACTCTAGGAAACCATCCTGAATTGCTCAACATGAAATATGTTGTATCTTTGGAACACTTTAAGGATGATGAAAATTTAGAGGAAATGCTAGGAGTCTATGATAAACCATTCACTCCCACAAGGAAACGAGTCACATGTGCATTGGTTACCACTCAAGAAGTTAATGAAGATAAAGGAAACAATGAAGAAATCAAAGACAAAGAGGAATACGATCTTGAGAAATCAAAACCAAAAGTAATTCCTTTAGGAGATACAATCAACATACCAATGGATATCAACAATGAGGAGAAAATAATTCAAGTAGGGAAATGTCTTGATGAAGATGAACAAGAAGAGCATGCAACATTACTTCATGAATTTCCTAAACTCTTTGCTTGGACTTACTCAAATATGCTAGGAATTGATGCTAAGATTGTAACACATAACATAATCCTCGTAGAAGATGCTAAACCAATATGACAGAAAATATGAAAAATGAATCCTAAGATAGCCCTATTGGTCAGAGCTGAAACTAAAAAACTTTGAAACTAGATTTATCTGACCTATTGATTATTCTCAATAGATCTTGAATATTGTCGTAGTCGTGAAACTTGACAATTGTATTAGTATGTTTACAGATTTCAGAGACTTGAATAAAGCATCCTTAAAAGATGACTTTCCCCTTCCTAATATAGATATGATAGTGGACTCAACTACATGACATGCTTTGTTTGTCATTCATGGATGGATTTTTTGGATATATAAGGAAATCTATATATCAACCCTCAAGACCAATACAAGACAACATTCACCACAATTTCCAAGGGGAACTTTTTGTTGGGTAGTCATGCCTTTAGATTGAAAAACATAAGTGCAACATATCAATGAGCAATGACATTGGTATTTCATGACTACATACACATGATTTTGGAAGATTATGTTGATGAAATTCTAGCTAAATATTTAACTCGACAAGACCATGTAAATGTTCTTCATAAAATATTTGAATGAATGGGAAAGTATAACATGAGATTGAACTCGAAAAAGTGTGTCTTTGGTGTAGATAGTGGAATTTTTTTACGTTTTATTCTATCTCATAGAGGCATTGAGGTGGACACAAGGAAAATTGATGCCATCATTTGTATGCCACCTCCTAGAAACATATCTCAATTACATACATTAAAGGGTTGGATTCAAGCTATATGTAATTTTGTAGCTTCCTTGGTCGATAAAAAATTACCATTTATACAAATCCTTAAGAAATATGTTCACTTTGATTGGAATAAGGATTATAAACAAGAATTTGAGAGTTTGAAAGATTATATTGTCACTCCACCTGTTTCACAACCTGTTATATAACACAAGCCATTTATCCTCTATAAAACAACATCAACCCATGCTCTAGCGGCATTGTTGGCTCAAAAAGTTGTAAGGAACATCCTATTTATTACATTAGTCAAACACTCATTGACTATGAAACACAATACACAACCATAGAAAAATAATGTGTGGATCTTGTGTTTACTACTAGTAAACTGAGACACTATTTATTGAACACTGGAATTCATGTCATGACAAAGTTTGATCCTTTAAAATACCTCTTTACCAAAATAGATTTATCGAGGTGCTTAGCTAAGTGGGTAATGTTGTTAACTAAGTTTGACCTTAAATTTGTTTTAGAAAAAGAAATTAAAGGACAAGCCTTAACTGACCAATTAGCTGATGCTCCTTCTCCTTTAGCATTACCCAACATAGAATCATTCCCAAATGAAAATCTATTGGCTATATGATAAGAAAAAGAAACATGGGAATTATACTTTGAAGGTTCTAAGTGTAGAACGGGCTTAGGGGTGGGAGTTATCTTAATTCCTCCTTCAAGAAATCCTATTCCGTTATCTTTCTATCTAAACTTCCTGTGTACTAATAACACTACAAAATACAAAGCTCTAATAGCTAGCATATGTGTCATGTTAGCATTAAAAGTTAAACACATTTCTATATTTGGGGATTCACTCTTAATCATTAAACAAATTAATGGTGTGTATCAAGCAAAGCATGATAAAATTTTCTAATATAGAAACCTTACAATGAAATTATTAGACGATTTTAAATCTTACATGATAGAAAACATCCCATGAAAGGATAATAAGCATGCAGATGCAATGGAAAGCATTGCTTCTCTTTTATCTCTCGATGATCCTCTCGTTGAATTCAACTTTAAGGTTCAAATGATACCAAAACCTTAGATAGATGATGAGAGAAAAGAGGTATTATCAACTAAGGCTGATGGTTCTAGTGAGTGGTTTACACCTATATTCAAACACCTAAAAGATGGAACCTTTCTTGAACCTACAACCAAGAACACTAGAGCCCCTATTTGAAAGCTCACATCCAAATGTATAATCTTAGCTGACATTCTCTATAGAATATCATTAAAGACCTTTTACTTTGATGCCTTAAGAAATATGAAATCCTCATCACACTCAAACAAGGACATGTAGGTGCTTCTGGGGGTCATTTTGGAGGAAGATCCCTAGTTCAAAAGTTAATTCATATAGGATATTATTAGAGACACATGGAAAAATATTGTTTTGAATACGTGAAGAACTATCATAAATTTCAAGAGCATAAAAATTTGATTCATGCCCTTACCTCCAAACTTCATGCTCACATCCCTATTTGGATAGTTTTGGTTTGGGACTTCGACCTTATTGGGAAAATATCACCACCTTCTTTCACTCGACATACCTTTATCATTACTGCAATTGATTACTTCACGAAGTGGGTATAAGCCATCTGTCTTCATTCAACAACTGCTTATGCAATATGTCATTTCATATTGGAGAACATAATTTATCACTTTGATTTCTCTTATGCATTGCTCTCAAATAATGAAACTCCATTCAAAAACAATGATGTATGAAGAAATTATTAGAAACGTTCAATATTCAACATCATTTTTCAACACCATACTATCCACAATCAAATGGACAAGAAGAAGCAACTAATAAGACCATCGAACAAATTCTATGAAAGATAGTAAGAAAACACAAAAAAGATTGGCATATGCAACTAACCTACGTGCTATGGGCTTATCGTATGAGCATTAGAATATCCACTAGAAATACTCCATATAACCTAGTCTATGGTGCCAAAGCAATAATTCCTTTAGAGTTAGAAATTAGCTCCTTAATAAGTTCTCTTAAAGGGCCCATCGATGACAATACTTACAAAGAACAATGTTTGCATCAACTTGAAATGATCGATGAACAATGCATTAATGCTCTGGAACACTTACAAGCTTACTCTAAAAGAATGCAATGTGGTTACAATGATAATGTCATTCCCCATGAATTTAATCTAGGTGATCTAGTGCTATACGAGAACCAAAGAAATGTCAATGCTCTCCCAAATGAAAATGAAAAAATTAGCCCTTATTGGTTAGGCCCTTACATCATTAAAGAAAAGAATGGATCCAGAGCTTACACATTAATTGAAATGGATGGTACATCTCTAAAAGACCCTATAAATGTCGTGCATCTGCACTGGTATTATATCTAAAAATTCTTGTTTTGAATGGTATGTTAGATTAATGTTGTTAGGTGAAGTAGGTGGGTTCTATTTTATCTCACATTAATTTCTTCTTTGATACATAATAACATGTGTGTATCTTAGATTCTAGGGTAATTAATCAGATATTTTGTTTAATTACTTTAGTCACCATACTATTCAAAACATAGTGTGTTATGTTAATTTAAATCCTTACATGAATTTAATATCTTTAAATCATAGGTGCATTCAAGTTAACATAACATGTATTAATCAAAATGTAGTATCTAACTTAAACTTTGAATGGTTTAATTAGATCACATAAAACATTAAATCATGGGGATGCTTATTAAATATTCTTGCAAAGGATATTTCATAAATCACATTAACATTTAATTCAACACATCATAAACAAAAATGCTCATATATATATATATATATATAATCATCAAGATTTTTGGGTACATATGCATTAGTGAGTACACTGCTAGTAAGGTCTATGACTCTTGGACCCCTCTGGGCCTGGTGACCTCCATGACTATCATGAGATAATAGTGTGAGATCATGATCTGAATGAATCTCTCTGTATATTATCTAGCATCCTTAATTCCCTAACCTCCTGCACAAGAGCCTTAAAATGCTCTCGACCAATCTGGTCCTTTTATACCTATATCCTTGAGACCTCTTCCCGCAAGTCACTATCCTCCTTGTTGTTGATGGTACCCAAAGAAGATAAAACTATTGTATGCTGCACATGGAGCTCGTCAGCACAACTAGTGGCACTCTGATAGGCTATACCCAATATTACCATAGGCTCAAAAAGATTTGCATGTGTATCCAATGAGGGTAGGGTACGTACTCCTCAAGGACATTATCCTTAGGACATAATAGAGGTATAAGTGTTGTGGTCGCTCGTTGATAGAGTTCTCGCTACTCGTGTAGATCCTACAAAATGAAAATCATAAAGAAAATCAATAACCATCATATTAATTTATATAAATCAAGTGCATAAAAGATATATATATATATATAATGGAATAACATAAATCATCCAAATATCACCTGGATCACTGGTTTTCCAATTGGGGTATATTTGTACGATGGTGGTCCCTCCTGATACTGATGATGTGGTTGGTCTGGTATCATTGGTCTCCCCTCGCTCATGTGTATGGAACTATGACCTAACACTGGCATGTGGTCTGGCTAATTTGATAAGGGGTATATCTACACTATCAGAGATCATTGGATCCTCCTTTGTCTTAGCAATGTCCTCACTCATGGGCTAGACATCATCGTCATCCTCATCAACCTACTCCTTCTCCTCATACTCTTCATCTACATCTACAAAGACATTGGGTGCGACAATATCATCATCCATGGCTGCATCTATGTGATAATCATCTATGCCCCCTTCGCGACCTGGAATAGGCTTGTCAAAACCCATAGGGTGATGTAAAGGGAACATGAATGTTGGCCTTCCTGTAGTCCACCACTCCATGTAAGCTTGAATGGTACTTGTGTCATTGGCCTCATCGTTTGGAGGCAAGTCAGGGTACTCATCATCTAAATCACTAAAATATACATCATCCCTCGTGAGATGGTGGTCATCACCAGGACCCACAGTGTTATGTGTTGATCGTTGATATGATGGTCTAGACTATGGAGCCACCTGGGTATGCCCAAACTATCTAATCACCCTATCATAATAAAAAAAATTGACCACATAATCATGTTGCCCCAATAGAAATTGATCCATTTGTAATCTACGCATCTCATGTCGGTGATCCACCCATAGAGGTATCCACTAGTAGGGCCTCCAGTAGATATCATCCTCATCTAGCTGATCAGAGGTAATCCTCCAGTATATTAAGTCTCCCTCCTACCAAGTCCATCTAAGTGGGTAGATAAAAACCCTTGGCTCACATGTGGCTATTGTAAGAAGATATCCAGTGGGCCTAGTACATGTGATGTGCTCAAAGAACCATATCTCTAGTAGAGTACAATGTACCATGCTCCAAAGCTCTCAAAAGGAAAATTGACTGAGATCATAGTATAAATGAGCAAGCATGTTGTGAAATCGTACATAAATAGTCTACTACTGTCCCATCCCTCTAATAGTGTGCACTAGGCCACCATCTAGGTGTTCCCCTTGACCATCTAGAACCAATGTAAGAGACACAGTCATGATCATGATTTGATGCAAGAGTGGTGACCACGCGTTTAGTAGCCATTTCAGCTCCACACGTGGTCTTATGCTCAAGCGTCACATAGGCCTCTCTACACAATAGCATATATCATCTCTCATCTATGTAAAGTATCTATCAAAGACTAGTTGCACATGCTTTCCTCACATGAGGATGTGTAGGATGAGGTAAATGTCCTCTAATGTGACAGTCATCTCTCCTATAGGAAGATAAAATGTACAATACTTGCATCCCATCTCTCAACAAAGGCTAGAAGCATATTATCATGCCACCTTGTAGGTGGCATGAGGTACACCGTAAATAAACCAA
Source organism: Sequoia sempervirens (assembly GCA_007258455.2). Taxonomy (NCBI): domain Eukaryota; kingdom Viridiplantae; phylum Streptophyta; class Pinopsida; order Cupressales; family Cupressaceae; genus Sequoia; species Sequoia sempervirens. The sequence continues at coordinate 51,460,970 of VDFB02075321.1, read as the reverse complement.
CCTCCTCTAGCAATTGAATGTCCTCCTCTAATAGCTGAACCATGGACTCTCAAAGGAAGTGAAACTACTCTGCTCTGAGATGCTATCTAGCTCAAGGAGGCACCTAAGAGACAAATGTTACATCAAATAAGTCCTAAAACAATCAATCAACATCACTATAGTTGTTCTAAGATGCTTTTCAGACAAAATGGACACCTAGATAATTTCTGGACAAAGGCTTGGGACACTGTATCTATTTTGGGATAGTTTGCACCAAAGTGGGACACTTTACACCATGGTGGGACACTTTGTGCCAATGTGGGACACTTTGTGACAATTTATTCTTAGGTCATAAAATCACTCAAATTACACGAAAAATTATATTATAGGTATGAAAACGAAGAAAGGGAAAATCAAAATTCACTCACTATAGGATGGAGGATTCCTCACTATGCATCATCATGAACTAGGTCTAATCTTAGAGGCTTGTAAATCCTATGGCTTGGCATCTTCACCTACTCTACAGCAAGGCAAATTTGTAACAACGTAAAAGTCAAATGAATAGTGAAACAAGTCATTTTCAATAGTATATAGTAAAACCATAGTAAATAAAGCTTATTCATTTAAAAAAGTACAGTTCATTAAAATTGACATATTAGGGGCTAGAGGACTCCATTTTTGATGTCGTTTATTGTGTTCGATTCATAATTTTTCCCCTTGTGTTCATCAACTATCCATCATTATGTGGTATGGTTCTTGCAAATACCCTATGATACAACTTGCATAATTCTATGTGGTTTCATGCTTGCCTTGATTCTACGTCCATAAAGCAAGTAGAATTAGGGGCCATACATCTACCCTCTAATTCAATTCTTCGTAGAAGTTTGATAAGGAAATTTTTGATTGACAAGCGAAAATGTGTTGTAGGATGTGGTTCCTAACATTGTGGGTTTTTAGGTAGCTACAATAGGGGCTTCATTATCCCTAATGAATCCATATGAGTATTATTTTTCTAGTAGCTATTTCCTTTAGCTTGCATATTCACATAGTATCATATGGCAACTAAAGTGAGGGCTAAATGTAGTGTCAAAAAATTAACCCTTTTTCACACATTATTTGAAATAATTGACACATAATTAACTTAATTATGCTTTGAAGTAGTGTTGTAAGGTGTTGTACAATTAAACCTCTCTAGGGCCCTTATTTAACTAAAATATACTTAATTTTCACCTTTTACAAGAGTGTTGTAAGAAATTTTCACACTTTTCTAAGGTCTATTCACCTAATTAATCCTAATGGACCCCTCTTGTACTTAAATCAGACCCTATTTATGGTGTTGTAAAGTGTTTAAAAAAACTTTCACATCTATCTAGGATGGTATTAATTAATGGTGGTTAATTAGACTTAATTTCTCCCTTAATTCAAATTCAATGGAACCTCCAAAAGATCAATCCCGACACTGGGAAATTAAATGACATAACGTTGAAGGTGGAAAATTTTGTGTCCCAAAAAGTGTGCCAGGATCCATTCGCCACTAAGGGAGAATGGGTCCTCCTTTAATAGGACCACACTTTCTTGGCATATCCTAATTGGGTTTTTGAACCACTTTTCACCCCTAAGACCTTGGTCTTGGAAAGTGAGTCAGGACCCATTCACCCAAGGTGGAAAATGGGTGCTCCCTTAATAATGACCCAGTTTTTGAATTTCATCTTGGCAAAATTTTAATTAATTTCATTTCCAAATCTAAGGTCAGCCTAAATTCTTTGAATTTCAAGGTTAAATCTATAATTTAGTATAAATACAAGGTTATTTGACACAATTTCACCTAAGAAATCTAAGGGAGAAAACTATAGAAATATTACAAGCAAACAAGACAAATCATTCAAGCAAAATTGAAGTTTGAAGCAACATTTCAAGATCTTCAAGCTCATTTTTTATCCAAGATCAAGCATTGTTGATGGTTTATGGTTGATGATAGATGCCTATGGAGAATCATTAAGGATTATAGGTATTGGTAGATGCACAAGTCATACAACCAACCCTAAGGACTTGTTTCTAGATTGATTCCATCTTCTATAATCATCTTATTTGTAGCCTACAAGAGTTTTTAGGCAGATCTGGATTTGGAAATAGGAAATTCAAAGTGTCAAGGAGAAGAGAAGACCTCGAATTTGCAACCCAAATTTAGAGATTTCCAAAAAACCCTAGTAGGACCCATTCACCTTTAAGGGAAAATGAGTCCATGTTGAGGGATGACAAGCATTAGATTCCAGATATTTCAATCTTTTGTTTCTAGTTGAAAGCTCCCCAAAAAGGCCTTCCAGGACCCATTCACCTTTGGTGGTGAATGAGTCCATATTGATAGCACATAAAAGCAAGACTTTACTAGGTGCACAACATCCTTACCTTCTTGTTCCTCCAAAAAAAATGTAGTTTCTTTCTATTTTGTGTGGTATACCTAGGATTAGGGTTTTTTCATTAGTTTTCCTCAAATTGAAATCTATCTCACCATCCTATCCTTGCATAAAGGAAAGACTGCAAGATCCCTCAATCTTGATTCAATTCACCTCTAGGTTGATAGTGGTTTTAAGATTATAGGGTCTCATCTTTTGAATAAAACATTCCTTGTGCAAAGAAGTTGGACTGGATACATTCTCATCCCCTCTTATTCACCACATTTCAACATTAAATCATCAAGCTATGATTTGTAAATTTTTTGATAGTTTTGGAAAATATATGCATTCATAGATTTTGGGAATCCTACATCAATTGAGTGTAGGAAAATAAACATGTGAAAATATAGTAAAAGATTGAAATTAAAATAAACTGCTAATTCATAAAATAGGGGAAAGGAATGTAAATAACTACCTTTTGTTGTAGGTATCTAATGTTGATGACTATAACTATTAACTGTTAAATTGAAGTTCCTTAACCTAGCTAATTTATCTAGAATATGAAAAAGAACTTTAAGCTACATAATTTTATTCATGAATCCCTAGCAAACCTTTTGGGAGCTTATGACACTTTACCATGTTACCATCATAATCAAATATCCATCTATCATTTTAAATCACAATGGATGCTTTGGTGAAGGGACAAATTTAGAACAAGATGAATTTGAACAAATCCATGATATTCCAACTTAAAGTGCATTACTTGTAGGGGATACCATCAATATACCAATGGGCCTATCTAATGAGGAAAAAGTGATCCAAATTGGAAAATGTCTTCATGAGGATAATAAATAATTACATATAACTTTATTACGTGATTTTATTGAAATATTTTCTTGGATCTATTTGGATATACTAGGTATTGACCCTAAAATTGTCACGCATAACATTGTTCTTGAGGAAGATGCTAAACTAGTAAGATAGAATATATGAATGATGAGTCCTAAGATAGAATTGTTAGTTAAGGTAGAGATTTAATACATTTTACAAGTTGGATTCATCCACCCCATTGATTACTCTCATTTGATTTCTAACATTTTGGTAGTAGAAAAACCTGATAATTGCATTAGGATGTGTAAGTATTTTGATGATCTTAATAAAGAATCTTTAAAGGATGGTTTCCCCCTTCCTAATATTGATATGATGATAGATTCAACTATGTGACATTATTTGTTATCATTTATGTATATTTTTTATGGATACAATCAAATTTTCATTAATCCTTAGGATCAATATAAAAAAAAAATTACCACACCAGTGGAGAAAATTTTGTTGGGTAGTGACACCTTTTGGATTGAAAAACATTGGGGCCATATATCAAGGAGAAATGACATTAATATATCATGATTTTATACATAACATCTTAGAATATTATTTTGATGACATTGTAAAAATCCATAATACAAAAAAACCATGTAAAAATCCTTTAAAAAATATTTGAGAGAATTCATAAGTATATGAACCATAGATTTTTGGCACCCTAATCCTTTCTAGCACTTCTAGGGTTTTTCACCTAAAAGGAGAAAGTAGGGCAAAAATTCTAGCTAGGTTCACTCAAATTATGCAATGTATGATGTTATTTGAACTAAATGGAATGATCGAAGTGTAGTTATATGAACTAATTGACTGATTATTTATGCAAAATGTATGATTTATGCAATGTTTGAAAACATAGTGTTGTTTACAAAAAGCTTAAAAGAAGGAACAAAAATGAAAATTAAATCAAACAAAAAGATGTTTTTCAGAATGTGTACACTTGAGAAGTTGAAGAATACTAAAGAGTAATCTAAAGATCCAATAAAATTTGATTTTGAGCTAACTGGGACTCATTCGCCACCCTGGGTGAATCAGTCCCAAGTTAGGGTTTTTCTGCAAAAAAAATGTTTTCTATCAACTGGGTATCAGGATCTACATCCAACTCAAAAATTAATCTCAGGAGGGACTCATTCGCCATGCATGGTGAATTATTCCACTTTCAAATTTTTGAAATTTCAAATCTTTGTTCTGTACCTTGGCACCTGCACAACAATTTTTGATGGAAACCCGAATTGAGATCTTAGAGAATTCTTGCAAAATAGCCTAAAATTGTTTGTCTAATAACCCAATTTTTTCCTTAGTCAAACCCCTAGTTGGGTAATTAAACCTTGAATGGCGAAAAATCTACATAAAACCCAAGCCTTAGATGTGTTAAAAACTAGGAAAGTATGAAGTATGTCAAAAACCCTATTCTATTATGCAAGAATAAGAAGTGAAAATGTTATTTGAATGATGCAAGATCTCAACCCGAGAAATCTCACAACACATCAAAAATGGAGATAAAAGAACATACAAATGAAATGTAAACCTTAATCTAAAGATAGAGTGAAAATGGAAGATGGAATTACTTTGAAACCAAGTCTTTAGGTGCGATTTGATGGCTAGTTGCATCTCCTCAACCTAGATTTCTCCATTATTCACCATAGGCCTCTATCATCAACTCCTTGCAATGTAGAATTTGGATCCAAAAAGTGAGCTTCAAGACCTACAAAAACCCTAGTGTGTTGTCATAAAACTTCAACTTTGCTAATGAAACTTGTTGTAGAAGACTTGACTTTAGAAATTGTTTTTATGAATTGACTAAAAGATGTGTAAAATGACTTAAAATGAGTATTTATAAGCAAAAACACCTAATTTTTCCATTATTTAGACCTAAGAGGCCAACATTCACCAAAAATTTAAGTTGAATTAATCAAATTCTTGCTCAAAATTGAATTTTCCCTCAAAAGGTACTCATTCGCCCAAGGTGGTGAATGGGTCCCACTACTGACCTTTGAAGGTGGGTTTTCTTGATATGAAAGAATTAAGTGTTGTTTGTTGGGTTTTAGGTGATTTCTTAGGTGAAACAAGCCTCTAGATAAAAAATAATGGGTCTTAGAGGCCTATAGATGTTTTTTTCAAGGATAAATGATGCAAAAGGACTCAAAAGTGGGTCTACTTATACGTGAAATTGACTCTTTTCTCAAGAGGGTCCATTTTTCTATGATTCATTGAGCCCCCACTTTAGCACCCATTTGACTCTATGTGCATATGTAAGGTAAAGGACTCTAAATGATGCACTTGACTACATAAAAAGATATTGATTTAGAAGATGGGAGAAAAAAGCCCCCAGTGTAGTTATCTACAAGACCACAACATTAGGAACTACATCCTACAACACACATTTATTATTTTGCCAAAAAAATCCTTTTATCTAACTCCTAGGAATCCAATTCAAGGGTAGATTTATGCCCCCCCTTGGTTCCACTTGCTTTACGGAGGTGGAATCAAGGTAGCAATCTAGCCACATTGAATAAGAAACATCATATCATAGGGAATTTTCAAGTACCATGCCTCATAATGATAGAGTAATGATGATGTTGGGTGCATAATCACAATTCCAACACATTAAATGGCCTGGAAAATGGATTACCCCAGCTCCCATTATGTTTATTTGAAGAAGAGATATTGTATTAATTCCTAAAAGAAAGTAACCCGATTTTAATGCATAAGAGTAAAAAGAGATGAAAGTGATTAAAAGAGGTAAACGGGAGTAATTTGTCACTTTCTATTCATTTTACCATCTTATATCTTGAGAGTGACAAGTGAGAGAAGAAGATTTTGAGTAGACGGGATTGTAACACACCTTCGCAGTTGGATGAGCTTCATGAGCAAGTGGCACACAGTGAGCTGTATTATGAGGTGAGTCAATTCTGTAAATTTTGCATTGTGATTTTGTAATAATTTAATAATTTTAATGCATGCATAGGTTAATTTAGGGTCTTGGAAATTTTTTTCGCAAAGTGTCCCCTTTTTTCACAAAGTGTCTCATTTCTTCACAAAGTGTCCCCTTTTTTCACAAAGTGTCCCATTTCATCGCAAAGTGTCCTAGAATTTCTTTGTGAAGTGTTCTAAAAGGGTTCTATAGTGTATAGGGCTATTGAGAAAGCACACTAGATTTACTTTAGCACACTTGCATGATGAAATATATGAAAATTGAAGAAATTAGATGAATTTTAGAGCATTTTATGATGATTTTGATAGGTCCCCACCCAGTTGCAATAGCGGCTAGGGGGAAGGAAACTCACATTTTTGAGAGATCATGCTTCAACACTCTTAGCAACAGAGACAAAGCATTTACAGTCAATAGGTATCTATAAGGCATATCTTATCCCACCTATGAGATACCATGATGTCATGCTTATGGCCCTATGTGAGCGTTGGGGCGCCAATATCTGTACATTTCATCTTCCTACTAGGGAGATGACCATCACTCTCTAGGACATACACCACATTATCTAAGTTCTTATTCAGGGAGAGTGGGTATAATTCCAATGGGAGCGGTCATTCTGTAAGAAGAATAGGGAAATGCAGTATTGCCTAGGTGGACCTGTTCATGACGAGCGGGTTAGAGTGTAGATCAAGCTCCCCATGCTTCTATATTCATGAGATCCTATTGTTAGACATATTATGATACACATAGTGGCACTGATTCTCAATCCAAATGGATGAGTGACACACTTAGACCGAACACTAGTATATTTGATTTGAGGGATGTATGAGCAAAGGATAGTTTATGCTTGGGGCCGCTGCATTTTAGCACACTTCTATTATGATCTTGGCTGGTTTATATTTTGAGAGATTGATAGTATGGTGCACTATATGCTTCTACATGTGTGGTACCTCGAGCATATCACATGTACTAGACCTATCAGATTCCCTTGTGCTATAGCTATAGGATATCCACGAGCATTTGACTATTCGCTATGATGCTTGTGGTAGTACAGGGATTTACACTTTCGAAGGGTGAGGTTTGACTAGCTAGAGGAGGACGAGATCTTATGGAGACCTTATCTACTCACTCTACAGTGGGAAAATCCCACAAGACAACTAAGGAGGATGCAGATGGGTAGGTATCTAGTTGGGAGACATGACTATGCTATATGACCTTTCTACTATGGATGAGTCATGTGATATTTTGGATAGGTGTAGACACCACCGTGGGCATGCCCCTTCATTAGATGATCAATGTGGAGTGATTGGAGGCTAGGTGATACTGTTTGGATTACAATAGACCACGTTTGTGAGAGTGATTCTGATGATTTAGATCATGATCAGCCACCAACATCTGATGTTGATGATGTCGACAACATAGATGAGCATGAGGAGTGGTGGTAATATGCATGACCAACTCTTGTGTTCCCCGTGAATTTCCCTATAGGTGATGCAGGACTAGCACCAAATGAGGGAGATGAGTTAGAGGATAGAGCAGAGGATGTATGGTACAGGCCAGTAGATATTTTTACTGATGTTATTGATGATGAGTACTAGTCTGATACCGATCTTGATTATGATGACCAGGATGGAGGAGAGGATGAGGAGGAGGTGGAATATTATGATGAGGATTATAATTATGAGGAGCCACTTCTAAGTGAGGGTGAAGAGGTAGCTATTGAGGATCGGTACAAGCATGGAGAGTCCTCACACACCTACAAGACTAGATCTCATGCATTAGCTACAACAGACATCAGCACCAAGATTCGGAGAGAGGCTAGCACATCCTCAATGCCCCTCAGATAGGATGAGGTGGACATTCCTCATCCAGCTAGAGACATAGGTGACGACATTTGATTTTACACATGTACCTTAGTATTTTATGTTTATATATATATATATATCGTGATGATGTTTCCTGATTGTGTACATTGTCTATCTTGCAGGAGTGACGAGAGATTGGTGAGAGTTCTATCATCAGGATGCTGTGAAGATAGTGCCTGCATCCATTAATGAGGAGATGGATCCTTACTATGTTCCCCCATCAATCGTGGAGGAGGAGCCAGAGTCGCTAAGACCTTTCGTGAGATTACGGGAAATGTACGAGAGCATGAGGAGATGACTTTGTCAAGTTGAGAGTGCAAGATAGACATCACAGACCTCAACAAAGGTTGAGAGACTGCATACAGAGCTAGCACAAACACGAGCTGAGAGGGATCAGATGGAAAAGGAGTGACATGATTTTTGGTCAAGTACAGGATTTGGAGTTCGCACTCAAATTCGGTAGTTCATGGTCATGGTCATAAATGACCATCTCACAACATCCAGGGACTAGCTCATGAGCACCAGAGCCTGAGGGTTCTAGTTCTCATAGAACGTTATGACTTTGTATATGATATTGAGATGTACATAAAATTTATATATATATATATATATATATATATATTGTAGTTCCCCTTCTATCATTGGTACTATGTGTTTAGATTTGTTTATGTTGTTAGACAGTATCTTTACTATGATAGATCTTGATACCTTGTTATTATTTTATGATCGCTGACATTGGAGCGATGATTATGTTATACTTTGATGTGATGATACATTATGTGGTTGCCTATGATTTATGTTATGCTTTTGGATTAGCGTAGTTGCTATTTGAGAATATTGATGTACAATCATATGATGATTTATTGATTCTTTATTCTTTCTCAGTTTTGTGTGATTGTATTCGTGAAGGGGATGGGATTACATCACTCGCTTGTGAACATCCTATGATTCTGCAATTTCTCTTTATGGTGTGACTGTTATGTTTTATGCATGTTCAACATTCATCTTGATTGCAGGATTGTAGGTACGGGACATCATCTCCACTTGGCTTCATAGGTCTAAGCGTGTCCATTTTTCCAATGGTTATGTTGATAGGGAGATAGTAACAGAGTGGCCTTGTCAAACCACAAACTCAGTCGCAGTGTGTCGTTAGTTCGTGTTGGTTTGTCGTGGTGTCATGTCGTCTTTGTTTGTTTGTTAATTTATTATTTTGTGAGATTGTTCGTAAAAATTATAGTTTGTGTTTTAAATGTTAATTTATGTATTTTAGATTAAAGTTATTGAAAGTTGTTATTTAATTTAATTAATTTAATTTAATTCGTCTGGTAAGGTAATTTAATCTTTTGATTAAATTTATCTTATTAAGTGGATAAATTAATTAATTAAATTTGTTTTGATAAAGTGTATAGTTTAAATTATTTAAATTTATTTTAAAATTAAATTGTGATTTAAATACTAAAAAGGGATATTTAATTAAATGCATTTGCTAATTTTAATTGTGCAAATTTAAATTAAGGAAAAAAAGATATTTTAAAAGAATTGTTTTCTTCATGTTTTGAATTTTGACTTAGAGTTTTAAAAAAATGATCTTGAGTTGAATGTTGAAATTAGAACTAATGGTTCAATTTTTATTACATGCAAGATAAGTTGTAAATGTATAATGAAAATATCTTTGATTAAGAAGATATCATATGTGACAAGTGTTAGTTAATTTATTAAGGGATTTGATTTGGGATTATTTCACAAAAAAAAAAAATTGGGATTAATTGGAAGAGAAAAGATTTGTTTTCACGGGAATGGATAGAGGATTTGTGTATGAAGTTTTTTGTTAAAAATTGAAAAGACTCTCAGGGAAGTTCTTGGCTGGATTTATTGTACATCTTCTGAAAGAGATCTTTGGGAAAAAGCTTGAGATTTGAAATACGAAGGCTCAGCTTCATTCTTCATCAATTCAAGCTTGAGGATCGAGGTTCCTTATTTTAATTGATTATTTATTTTTTGTTTTAAAAGATTGTTTGTACAAAACTGTAGAAGTTTGTTTTGCTTTCGTGGAATTGAAAAATTAGACAATTTGTTTATATATTTTGAAATATTGTCTATTAATTTGTTGTGAAATTTTGAAAACCTCTTGTAAAAGGATTGTGAAAATCTTAGATCCTCTATAGGGAAAAGAATTTAAAATGGTAGGAAATTCAAAAAAGAAAAAAAATAGATAATTTAGAAAATCTCACAGATAATTTAGAAAACCTCTGTAGGATAGTAAATCTTTTCCTGTAGAAAAAATTATATTAAAAAAAAAGAGAAAAGAGAAAGGGTCACTAAATTAATCATAACTCAAAATTTACGAATTGGGTATGGATTATTTTTTTATATGTTTTAAACGACTTGGTGGTGCAACTTCAATAAAATTTTTAGAGAAATCCATATCTGAAAACAAAACTTATTAAACTCGCAACATACTAGTTTTATGATTAGTATTGTTTGAATATGGTAAATTATTTTTAATTTATTAAGCAACATATATTTATATATATGTATAATTATATGTATTATACATATTTAATTATATATATTTAAATTTATTTATTTAATTGGCTATTTTGATATAATCAATATTTTAAATATATATGTTTAATTTTTACTTTTGGAAGTTGTAAATAAAATATTTAAGTATTTAAATGTTATATATATCTTTTTAATATATATATTTATTTAAATGTATTTTGACAATAGATGTTTGCAAATGCATGAAATGAATTATTTTTAGAATATTATACTTTAAAAGAGAAAATTGAATTTAAGTAGATATTTGATAATAAAATGATTTTATTAGAAAATTTAATTTTAATTAGGTGTGTTGGGACTGTAAATTTCTGCCTGTTTTCACAAATTTTCATCCCCCTAAGTCCCTTATGAGTCCTTATCATAAGCACATCTTCCCTTCCATCATGACATTATGTTTACATTTTGCATTATTTCTATTGGGCCTTACATTTTTCACATCATAGTTTATATTGGCGTGACAATTTCTGGGTCTCCCTAATCCGCTTTTCTGCTTGTAAACGTCTAAGTTGCCTATTTGCAAGACGTTTCTTGTGTCATGGCGAAAGGATTTTACTCACTGGCAGTTATTGACATGACTCTCATATTATTTCGATGACGAAGGAAAGGTATATCGGCATAAGTATTTCCATGGGGGTGAGGTCTCCCCGAATAGGTTGGGTCTCATCAACTTGTGCATTTGAGGATTCATCAGCAAGGGCTATGGGTATCGACATCATGTCCTAGCGAGTCTCTCTTGTCTTCCAGACTAGCAATTTAAGTTTCATTTCGGCAAGAGGTGGTGTTTGGGAGGAGGTCTTCGTGAGTGACCTTCACTCTTGCCGACATCACATATGGATTCACTTCAGCCAAACAAATTATTTGCGGTAGAAGGTCATGGCAAAAAGGTCATATCTTTCCAACAATGTTCAAAATGGATTTCTCTCGGTGTGAGAATGGCCTTTTCTCGGTGATCTTGTCTACTCAGGGTGCTTTGGTGAGACTTATGTTTCGGTGTGTAGTCTCGGTGAGCCTTTCGGGTCTTGTCGATAGGTATAATGAGTGGATTTCGGTGAGAGATTTGATTTCTCTTAGTAATCTTGGTGTGCTCGATTGTTTCGGTGTAACAAAATGTTCTACAAGATGTCTCGCCGAGGGTTGGAGGTTATAGCGACAGACGATCCTCATTGGTAGGAAAATTCTTATGTCTCGGTGACTTGAATATGGACGTTGGCTTTAGGTGTGACATAACAATCTACAAGAGGTCACCCCAATAGATGAGTGTTACAGTGACACTTAATAAAAGCAGAAGTCCTCGTCGGTGTGAGATATCCTTATGTCTTAGCGCATAGAGGGTACATTAGGAAAACATATCGGTAACACTTGGGATGTTCTGCAGGAGGTCTTCCCGATATCACAAAGCTACAGCGAAATGCAAAGGGAATAGTGGGATGCTTCTTGTCTTCGGTGTAACAAACAGAATCTTGTAGCTACATACAGTTTGATCACGAAGCTCTTGATGAAACATATTGAAATCTCTGTGACTTCTCTCCAACTCTATTCAGTCATGGTGAAAATGAATAAGGACACTGGTAGATTACGATTGAATTGCCTTTGGCATAGCAAACAAATGGTCATGGCGATGAAAAGAGGAACATGGGATGAACATCGATTGATGATTGAATTGCCTTCGACATACTTTCTAGTGGTCTCAGCGATTCATCCATTGGCGATTAACTATTTTCAAATGTTGTTGAGGGCCGACTTGTGTGTTTTGCCTGAATTCTATTGTGGCTGACATGGATTTGGAAGTGTTTTATTTTCATACGCTGGTGTATATTTATGCACCCTGATTGTAATTGATGGGGAGATTTTTGAAGATCAGATTTTAGATCACATATAGTAGTTAGGAATGGCTACAGTAGAATAATTTTTTCTTATCAGAGACTATGTGCATGTTTTAAAATGGTGAATTCAATGAAAATCAGCTAGTGTGGCTAGTTATTTCTGGTTTCAATTGTATGTTGAATTTATTGAAAAGTATTGCTAAAGCTGTCTCCAGTTTGATTCTTTCTGGTTGTTTAAATTGACATAACAAGTTTATGTTCAGTTTTTCAATGCACATTTGATATATTTGTGTGATTAATCAATTGGTTCTTTCAAGTAAAGACTAAATCCTTTTTGTTGATCACAGTAATCAGGGAGATTTAAATGGATTATTAAAGTAGAGCTTAGTAGTCATAATCCTACATTGTTTATACGAGTTATGAATAAATCATATGCCTACAATTTGATTTTCTACTAGAATAAGTTGCCCACTTCTGTTTCATTTGACTCCACATACCCAATAAGGCACTGATCTCTACAATTTTATCATTTGAATTCATTCAGTTTCTTTATATCTGTTTATTAAGAATTTTTAGGATTTAGATCAGAAGATTGCTATCAAGTTTGATTTCATTTGTTCACTATCATCTTCCATTGTGGACAAAGAATTTCAGAAAGATAATCACAAGTTAAGTCTGTACTATTTAGAAAGGTACACCCACCCAGGTTTGTAGCACCTAAAGAGTAGAAGGTTGAGTTCTCTCGACCTTGTATGTTACCCTAAAATGTATCAAGAGATTGGCAGCCTCTTGAGGCATTCAGCCTACATTTTTGAGAGCTAACAAATTGGCGACTCTACTGGGGACTATATCAAAACATTCGGTTGAAGACCACATTATAGAGTCACTGGAGGAAAAGTTGTAATTTGAGAAGTTTCAGAAAAGGTGATTTCGTTGGGAAAAAAGATCGGAAATAATAATTTTCCTACTTTTGGAAAAGTAGGTGGCGACTCTGAAAGAAACATTGCATTTGTTCAAACATGAATGGAGGAAGATCTCAGTTCTAGGGAGGTAATGTTGGAGCTCCTCATGGCCAATAGTATGTGTCGTATTATCATACACACTGCAATCATCTAATGTACCAGCATCAATACCCACCTGGCATCCCCCCTCATCAGTACACAACAATGATCAGATAGTTTGATTTGGCAGGGATTCAATTATGCCCTTATCCAATGGATGGCAGTTGGAGAGGTCTTGTTCCAAAGTTTACAGGGAGTGATGCAATTACTGCTGAAGAGAATTTAAGAATTTTCAATGCTTTCATCCTAGATTTGGGTGTGCCATATGAAGATTTAAACATGAGGCTATTCATGATATCACTTATTGAAGACGCTAGGGATTGGTTCAATAGCCTACCAACAGTTTCTATTGATTCTCTCCAAGGGTTTCAGAATCGATTCCTTGAGAAATTTTGGAATCCAAGTGCACCTGATGCTGCTCTTCATGAATTAATACGGATTTAGAAAGATCAAAATGACACAATTTATGATTTTAATTGGAGGTTCAATAAGTTGCAAAATAAAATACCTCCTAGATCAAAGCTGCCAGATTCTGTAGCACTGAGTATTTATTTGAATGCTTTTGATCCTAAAATGGGGTATGAGCTAAGAAATAAATTCCCAATAGATCTGGCTAAAGCACAAAGGATGGCACAGATAATTGAAAACAATAGAAGGGCTGTAGGGATAATGGATAAGAGAGACAATCCTAAGGTTCATCAGCAAAGTAGTAGTTATCAATACCGACAGGAGAATACTTACAGGAATGAAAGGTTGAGGTTGCATTACATGTCTTATAATACAGACTAGAAGGATGAGAAACCTATAACAACTAGGCCTGGAAACAGAGAGGCTCCTGATCCATTAACAAAGAAGGGAACCTATATGGTATGTAACAATTATTTTTGTGAAGTTTGTAATATGCCACATTCCCCATATTATTGTTTTGTAGTCCAGAGAATGTAAGAAGAGGAAATGTTGATGAGAAATAATAGAGAAGATCACATAGTATATTTGACTTCAAATACCTTTCACCATGTTGTGGGAAGGTACTCATCTTCGAAGGATGAAGGTTATCAGCATGATTTTTCAAATCAGAAATACAATGTTCATATGCCAAAGTAGCAGGTCCTTTCTGACTCTAAAGAAGATTATGTAGAGCCACATTCTGTTGAGGTGCTTTCTCAATACAGTATGAAGAGACTTACTAAAGAAGAGATGGAGAGACTAACTATTGTTGATCAAAAGGAGACACAAGGAATTGTGAACCAGGTGTGGTCCCAGGGAATAAGGTATGAGAACACTATCAATGTTGAATCAAATAGCTATATTTCTGATGAGTATAGAGAAATTGATTAGATGATGCATCCAATAGAAGATAAGACATGTGCAAGAAAGAATGATTCCTATGATTTCCTGCATGAGAAAGATGAAGGTACGAGAGATTTCTCTTGCACAATAGATTGTGACAGGGAAAGTATTGTGTGTTGTGAGGAATCCAGTGAATATTCAGATTCTGATGATGAACTTGAGGAGTTTGATCTGCAGTTAGGGGATTCTTCTACCTCTTATGAAGATCTAGATGAAGTGGCAATGGGAGATGTTGATTCATTAGATAGTAAGTATACAATACCTCTGGCTACAGTTGAAAGTTATGAAGATACATTTGATCATGATGAGGTTTGTACATTTGAAAATGATTTCCAAAAATTTTCAAACTCATTGTATGATGAAGAGTTAAATGAAGATCAGATGATTTTTAGCCAAGGTATGTCTAAGAATGAGTTTCAGATATTTTCAAATCCATTCTATGAAAAAGAGGAAATAATTCCATATAAACAAAGTATTTATGGCATAAAGGACAATGCTGATGATGTTTCTGATTTCCCATTCTCTTATGGTATTGGATTTCTTTTTGATGATGAAAAAAGTGAGGAGTTTAATTGTGGTGATGAAAATGTTGAGACTTGTTCACTTGTTAGTGAACAGATTGCAGATTTGTTAACTCCTAAATGCCAAAGGTGTGCACATGAAGATGATCTTGATGTTTTATGTCCAGCTTACTTTTTTTTTATAGTGAAGGATCTTTGTGTAAAGATTCTTATGACTCACTGTGCATTTCTTGGAATGATGGTGAAACCTTTGCTGTTGATCAAAAGCCTATGTCCATTCAAGAAGAGGTATGTGATTTTGAAATTTCTAATTCATATGAAGAAGACATTTGTTTGCATACCATGGCTGATAGAAGTCTAGATTTTATCGGTTCACATATGCATGATATGGAGGATATGAGTCATGATCTAGCGTTGTCTCCGAATAGAGATACTGAAGAGGTGAAAAAGGTTTCAGATTTGCTTGTTTTAGATAATGTTGGTCTGACAGAGTTTTTTGATTTTCAAGAGAAGCACTTTGATGATGAATTTTCAATACAGCTGAGAGAGTATTTCATAATACACAACAGTGAGAAAGATAATGAGAAATTTTTCATTGAATATGTGTGTATTTTCTATATTGAAGATAACAAAGGTTTGTTCCATAATGATGAAGAATACGAATTGCAGAAGGATGTAGGGATTTTGGGCCAAACCGAACATGATGATACTCTAAGAACTTGCAATAACAATGACAAGAAAGATTGCATAAGTATCTTCAAGAAGAATCTGATGAAGTCAAGAAAAAACCATGTGTTTAACAGGGGAAAATGGTTTGAGTTTCATCTTGTAATAGCTTGGATAGGAGAAACTAAAACACAGAGGATTGAGGGTTGCCAGTGCATGGACAACTCTTGCTTATTCTCTTTAAAATTATTTTGCATGCACAATAAGTTTAGGGTTTTGGTTCATTTCCATCTTGCATTCATTTTTTCGTTCATTCCATCTACTTCTTGTCCATTTTCATTTTGCTCATTTTGCATGTGGTTTGCTCACCCATAGATTCTGGATCCTTGCAATGATCTTGCTATAATTCATCCCCAGACAGAGCCACTATTGGGACTATAAATTTCTGCCTGTTTTCACAAATTTTCATCCCCCTAAGTCCCTTATGAGTCCTTATCATAAGCACATATTCCCTTCCATCATGACATCCTGTTTACATTTTGCATTATTCCTATTGGTTCTTACATTTTTCACATCATAGTCTGTATCGGCGTGACAATTTCTAGGTCTCCCCAATCTGCTTTTCTGCTTGTAAACATCTAAGTTTCCTATCGGCAAGACGTTTCCTATGTCATGGAGAAAGGATTTTACTCACTGGCAGTTATCGGCATGACTCTCATATTGTTTCGATGACGAAGGAAAGGTATATCGGCATAAGTATTTCCACCAGGGTGAGCTCTCCCTGAATAGGTCAGGTCTCACCAACTTGTGCATTTGAGGATTCATCGGCAAGGGTTATGGGTATCGACATCATATCCTGGTGAGTCTCTCTTGTCTTCCCAACTGGTGTTTTAAGTTTCATTTCGGCAAGAGGTGGTGTTCAGGACGAGGTCTTGGCGAGTGACCTTTGGTCTCGCCGACATCACATATGGATTCACTTCGGCCAAACAATTATTTGCGGTAGAAGGTCATGGTGAAAAGGTCGAGTCTTGCCAACAATGTTCAAAATGGATTTCTCTTGGTGTGAGAATGGCCTTTTCTCAGTGATCCTATCTGCTCAGGGTGATTCAATGAGACTTATGTTTTAGTGTGTGGTCTTAGTGAGCCTGTCGAGTCTTGTCGATAGGTATAATTAGTGGCTTTTAGTGACAGCTTTGATTTCTCTTGGCGATCTTGGTGTGCTCAATTGTTTCAGTGTAACAAAACATTCTACAAGACGTCTCACCAAGCATTGGAGGTTATAGCAATAGAGGATCCTTGTTGATGGGAAAAGTCTTGTCTCGGCGACTTGAATATGGATGTTGGCTTTTGGTGTGACATAACAATCTGCAAGAGGTCCCCCCCGACAGATGAGTGTTACAGTGACACTCAATAAAAGCAGAAGTCCTCGTCGGTGTGAGATATCCTTATGTCTTATCGAATAGAGAGCACATTAGGAAAACATATCGGTAACACTTGGGATGTTCTACAGGAGGTCTTCCTGATATCACAAAGCTACGGCGAAATGCAAAGGGAACAGTGGGATGCTTCTTGTCTTCGGTGTAACAAGCAGAATCTTGTAGTGACATACAATTTGATCACGAAGCTCTTGATGAAACATAATGAAATATTTGTGACTTCTCTCTAACTCTGTTTAGTCATGGTGAAAGCGAATAAGGACACGGGCAGATTACAATTGAATTGCCTTCGGCATAGCGAACAAATGGTCATGGCGATGAATAGAGGAACACGGGGTGAACATCGATTAATGATTGAATTGCCTTCGACATACTTTCTAGTGGTCTCAGCAATTCGTCCATTGGCGATTAACTATTTTCAAATGTTGTTGAGGGTCAACTTGTGTGTTTTTCCCGAATTCTATGGTGGCTGACATGGATTTCAAAGTGTTTTATTTTCATAGGCTGGTGTATATTTATGCACCCCGATTGTAATTGATGGGGAGATTTTTGAAGATCAAATTTTAGATCACATACAGTAGTTAGGAATGGCTATAGTAGAATAATTTTCTCTTATCAGAGACTATGTGCATGTTTTAAAATGGCAAATTCAATGAAAATCAATTGGTGTGGCTAGTTATTTTTGGTTTCAATTGTATGTTGAATTTATTAAAAAGTATTGCTGAAGCTGTCTCGAAATTGATTCTTTCTGGTTGTTTAAATTGACATAACAAGTTTATGTTCAGTTTGTCAATGCACATTTGATATATTTGTGTGATTAATCAATTGGTTCTTTCAAGTAAAGATTAAATCCTTTTTGTTGATCACAGTAATCAGGGAGATTCACCTGGATTATTAAAGTAGAGCTTAGTAGTCATAATCCTGCATTTTTTATACGAGTTATGAACAGATCATATGCCTGCAATTTGATTTTCTGCCAAGATAAGTTGCCCACTTCTGTTTCATTTGACTCTGCATGCCCAATAAGGCACTGGTCTCTACAATTTCATCATTTGAATTCATTCAATTTCTTTGTATCTGTTTATTAAGAATTTTTAGGATTTAGATCAAAATATTGCTATCAAGTTTGATTTCATTTGTTCACTGTCATCTACCATTGTGGACAAATTATTTTAGAAAGATAATCACAAGTTAAGTCTACACTATTTAGAAAGGTACACCCACCCAGGTTTGCAGCACCTAAAGAGTAGAAGGTTGAGTTCTCTTGACCTTGTCTATTATCCTAAAACATATCAAGAGATTGGCAGCCTCTTGAGGCATTCAGCCTGTGTTTTTGAGAGCTAACAAGTTGCATGCAAATGTGCAAGTAGTTATTTTTAGATGAAATTATTTTAAAAGAGAAATGAGTACTATGTATTATGTGGTGCATGCAAAGCACGAATAGTTAAAATGAATTGATTTTTATAAAAAAATTGATTTTTATTGTTGTGTATGTTATTGTGGAAATTGGAGTTAAACTATTAGTGTTAATTTTTTTATTGTTTTTAAATGAAATTAATTTAAGTTGATTAATTTCCAGTATGTGGTGATGATTTGATTGGATTTAGATAATCTGAATGTTAGATTAATTATATGTCTGAATTGCTTATTGGTTGAATTTTCTTTGTTTGCGTTGTTGGGAAATTAGGTTTAGTTTTGTAAGTCTTTCAAGTTAATTCTATGTGGGGTTGTTATAGATGTTGGTTTAACTTTTGGTTTGTGTTGGGTAGTGCATGTGGGTGTAGACAGTTTGAATGTAGGTTACCACAAATGGGATATGTGATATAGTATGGATACTTGGTTACTACAAATGGATTGTGTGACCTTATGGTTTAGGGTTGAGATGTGTTATTAGTTTGTTATGTGCACCTTGTATACCCATAGTATTGTGGTTTTGAACCTAGTGTTTCCAGTAGGAGAGTGGCTCTTTGTGGGGGTCTGACGCACAAAGGGGCATCAGGGTAACTCATAGAGGGTTTAATCAAGTGATAATTTAAAAGAATTAATGGGGAACTTTCACACTAATAAAGATAATGAATGCCTCTCTCATGGCTCATGCGCTTGTTAAGGCTTGAGATGAGATGAGATGTGTGTTTTGCATGAGGTTTCGGCGGCTGGTAGAGGCAAGCCAGGGTAACCTAGGATGGGGGTTCGATAGCCTAGGAAGGTTGAACTAGGGTAACTCATAGCAAATTATATGTAACAATCTTCCTACAACAACAGTTAGTCATTTTGTGGTGTACAGATGATGTACATGATCCTTGTTATCAAGAAACAATGTAACCAATATGTTAAGTTTTGTACTTGTGTTTTTTTGAAATGTATTTGTTTGTGTCTAGGGTTTGTAGGTTTTTCCTTGGAAACTCTTTTACTATCTTCTACCACGAAGGGAGTGGACCTTTTGGTACCACATGGTTGGGAGGAAACCATGCTATTTCTTCCATTGGGTTCTCTCACTGGTGTTTTTCTTGGATAACCTTGTTCATGGGATAGGTTCCTATTTCTCACGTTCATGTTGGGGAGTACTTCTTGATGGAGAGATCGTTTGTACTAGTGGACTTGTCTATTCTTTCATGTACTTTTTTGTAACAGTTGTAACCTTGTAATTATATCACTCCTCAACTGTAATTGAGGAGCACCTTTGCTATTTGTAATTGTAAATATTATGTATAAACTATCTCATTCGTGAATGAGCATTGTATTGTAATATGAAATGAATGTAAGATGTATGAAACCGTATCACATCTTTTTTATATTATGTGTTGTAATTTAATAATGATGGATGCATGTACTTTATTTATGAGCATTAAATGCATGTGATGTTTAATTGTATTAGTTATACTTGTATTTTGTTTAAGCGTTGTCACGATCCTTAGAGAATGTAGGTGTTAGTGTAGCATAACTCATATGTTTAATATCACTTTAAAAAAAAATTGTTCACTTTTGTTTAATGTGTTGCATTCTCTAGGGTTTCAGGGCAGGCATTACATATATATAGACATGTGCATTTGGTGCTATTATGATGTGTCTCTTTTGTGGTTGCAATGTTAAATGCAATGTTAATTAAATGACTTATGATAAAAGTATTTAATTAATGCTTACATGATTTAACATGATTAAGGTGATCTATTTTAAAACATATTTCAGTTTTATTATAGATACAATATTGTTGATTAGAAGATATGTTAAATTAATTACACCTATAATTCATCTAAGGATCTAATTTAGCATAACAAAAAGGTGAATAGTATGAATCCTAAAGTAATTATAAAATGTACTTAAATAATCACCTTAGTGTTCAAGACAAACACAAGATTAGTTGTCAAGAATGAAACAATGTGAAAGTTATTTAGAATGACATCAAATAACTTTAAACAACACTGCTTTATTAATCACACTATTCAAATAGGTCAAAGATAATACCAATGCAAATGCTTGGCATTGATAGGTTCCTTAAGGGGTGTTCCATCAAGCGGTGTTAAGACATAAGCACTAGGCCAATAATTGGCATCAACTATGTAAGGTCCTAACCAATTAGGGCTGAATTTATCTTTATTTGCATTGTCAGCACTAGTATTGTGTTGATTTTCAATAAGAATAAAATATTCCTTACAAAATGATCTAGGGATGACCTATGTGTTGCGTCTTCATTGTAAGTATTTAATGTGATCTTGGAGATGTTCGAGAGCATTAATGCATTGTTCGTCGAGCATCTCAAGTTGGTGTAAGCATTGATATTTATAATTTTCATTGTCAATAAGGTCTTGGAGAGCAACTCGTAATGTAGGAATTTCTAACTCCAAGGGCATGATCACATCAGTTCCATAAACAAGGTTATAAGGTGTCATTCCCATGGATGATCTAACACTTGTTCGATAAGCCCAAAGTGCATAATATAATTACGTATGATAATCTTTATGATATTTGTTGAAAGTATTCTTGAGGATTTTCTCCAAGATTCAATTAGTATTTTCAACTTGTCCTTTGGGTTGTGGATAATACAATGTGGAAAAATGATGTTGAATGTTGAATGTGTCAAGAAATTTCTTAACTTCATTATTCTTAAACAGATTTCCATTGTCTGAAATGATTGTCGAAAGGAGTCCAAAGCGAGAAATTATGTGTTCCACTATGAAATGACAAATCACTTTAGCATTTGTAGAATGAAGAGAAATAGCTTCCACCCATTTCATGAAATACTCTATTGCGGTTATGATAAACATATGTCTAGCAGAAGAAAAAGGTGAAATTTTTCCAATAATATCCAATCCCCATACTAAAAACAACCAAATGGGAACTTGGGAATGAAGCTTAGCAGTAGCAACATGGATCAAATTACTATGTTATTGAAATTTGTGACATTGTTTAACATGAGTGAAGCAATCCTTCTCCATATGTTTCCAATAATAACCCATACAAATAAGTTTTTGCGCTAAAGTTCGACCTCCGAAATGACCTCCACAAGCACCAACATGAGCTTCTTCAAGTGCTATAGGGATTTAAAAATCCTTAAGACAACATAATAAGAGACCATTGAAAGATATTCTATACAATGCATTTACAAGGATCACATATTTAACTGCTAGTTTGCATAAATGCTTTCGAGTGTTTGTTGTTGTAGGTTCGGGGACGGTACCATCTTTTAGATTGTTGTATATTGTATCATACCATTCACACAAATCATCATGAGTTATTGTGAAAATGTCTTCCAACGGACTATCAATCGAAGGTTTCATGATGGGATGGATAACAAAGGTGAAATCTGTGGAAGGATCATGTGCGGATATAAGAGAAACTACACTCGCCATTGCATTCGCATGCCTATTGTCTTTTTGTAGGATGTTATCAATGGTGAATGATTCTAACTTTTCAAATAGTGTCATTATAAGATCCTTGTATTTTGATAACTTGTCATGTTTAGTTTGATATGTACCATTGATTTGTTTGATAACCAATTGTCAATCGCCAAATATCTTGATATGTTTGGCATTCATTGTTGAAGCAGCTCGCAAACCTATGATCAATGCCTCATCCTCTGTTGTGTTATTTTTGCATAGGAAGTTTAATTGATAGGACAAGGGAATAGGTTTTTTGACGGGTGGAATTAATACCAATCCAACACCAAAACCTATTCTACACTTAGATCCTTTGAAATATAATTCCCATGGTTTAATGTCAATGGTCAAGACATTATCATTAGGAAAGGAGTCGTGATTAGGTAAAGAAAAATGCGAAGGAGCATCAACTAAGTGATCGGTTAAGGCTTGTCCTTTGATTTCTTTTTGTGAAATGAACTTAAGGTCAAACTTGGTTAACAACATCACCCACTTAGCTAAGCGTCCAGAAAGATCTGTTTTGTTGAAAATATTTTGAAGAGGATCAAATTTTGTTATGACTCATATTTCAGCATTTAGTAAATAATGTCACAACTTACTAGTAGCGAAGAGAAGAGTCAAGCATTGTTTTTCAATTAGTTAATATCGAGTTTCATAATCAATTAAGGTTTGACTAATGTAATAAATAGGGTTCTCTTTTCCATAGTTGTCTTATTGAGCCAACAATGCTGCAAGAGCATGGGAAGATGTGGCAATGTACAAGATAAACGGTTTGTTTGGCATGGTGGATTGTAAAACATGTGGAGTTGCAAAGTATTCTTTTAAACTCTCAAAACCCTATTTACAATCCTCATCCTAATCAAAGGGTACACCATTTTTTAGAAGATGCATGAAAGGTAGTGTGCGATCGGCTAAAGATGCACCAAAATGATCGATAGCTTGAATTTGACCTTGTAACGTGCGCAACTAAGAAATATTCCTAGGAGGTGGCATGTTAATGATTGCATCATTTTTTTCATGTTCACCTCAAAGCCTTTGTGAAATATGACAAACCCTAAAATTTTACCACTATCTATGCCAAAGAAACTTTTTTGAATTTAATCACATATTGCATTTATGTATTCATTCAAAGATTTTTCGAAGAATGTTTACATTGTCTTGTTGTGTTAAATATTTGGCTAAGATATCATCAAAATAGTCTTCCAAAATTTTGTGAATATAATCATGAAAGATTACTATCATTGCTTGTTGATAAGTTATGCTAGCATTCTTTAGATCGAAGGGTATCACAAGCCAATAAAATGTTCCCAAAATAGTGGTAAACGCGGTTTTGTATTGATATTTAGGGTTAATAAGTATCTTATTATAACTAGAAAATCCATCCATGAATGATCGCAAAGCATGTCCAACAGTTGAATCCACGATCATGGCAATATTAGGAAGTAGAAAGTCATCTTTTAAAGAAGTTTTATTCAAGTCATGAAAATTGCTACATATCCTAATATGATTATCAGGCTTTGCAACTGCAACAATGTTTGAGATCCAAGGAGAATAATCATAGGTCAAATAAAGCCTGCATCATGGAGTTTTGCAAGCTTTGCTTTAACATGCAAGGCTATGTTAGGGTGCATTTTTCTTATCTTTTCACAAATTGGTTTAGCATTTTTAGCAAGGACAATGATATGTATCATAATTATTGGGTCAATTCTTGGCATATCAGAATATTTCCAAGAATTTTTTTTAGGAAAATCATGAAGTAAAGTGGTAGTGTCTTCTTTTTCTTCATCATAAAGGCACTTCCCAATCTTAATAACTTTGTCTCTATCATCAATGTCCATTGGTACATAAATTGTATCTCCTAAAGGGAGTGCATTAAATTTAGGAATTTCAGATTCATAGAGTTCTTTAGTGATATCACTTTCTTGTTCTTGGTAACAATCATAGCACAAGCAATTCATTTCATGGAAGCAAGTGAGGATGTGTTATCATAAACTCCTAACATTTGTTTCAAAGTTTCATCACTATCAACATACTTCCATGATGGTGGTAAGTTCATATCAAGCAATCCTCGATGTTTAATTGTGAGTTGGTTCTTTGGTTGACATGTAATAGCGTTGATGTTCAAAGATGGTCATTGAGTAGCTCTTAGTTTTTTAGAGAAAGAATATCCCAGTCCAGTTTTTGTCTCTTGTGTATTAGGTTCAATAGGAACATGAATACATTTCTCATGTTTTCCACATCCTTTCCCAGTATATCCTAGTTTTTTTACAAGTTCGTAGCCTTTTCCAAAAAATCTTTCCATTTTGATCGATTAGGTGGGGATTGATAATCTATCTCATCAAAATTTGTTTTGTATGTTGCATTTTCATCCAAATTATAGGAGATAGATGTTTGAGAAAATTGTTTAGAATTTTGAGTTGAAATGATTGTTGGTTGTTCTTGTTTCTCATCTTTCTTTTGTGTGATTATGTATTTTCCCATAAACGAAGGTGTGAATTCTAAGGATCCCCAATTGTCACCAAATAATTTAGATACCGATTCCTCATCGTTTTGTTCAATTTCAAGAGGGTCTATGTTGGATGTTGGAATTAATTTTTTTAGAGGACTTGTAACTCCTTTTTCAAGTTGCAAGCAACTTTTAGGCTCATGGTCTATTTCAACTTGATAAATGTGATTGTTATGGACATATTTCATGATATGATGAAGTGTCGAAGGCACTTCATTCATCTCATGAATCCATGGTATTCCTAAAAGAACATTATACAAAAGATCATAAGGCATGACATGGATTGGAGTTTGAAAAGTAGCCACCCCAGCCATAATAGGTAAAGTAATTATCCCAAGTGGTTTCTTTGTTGTATTGTCAAATCCTAGAATGGATACAGAATCAGGTATTATTTGTGACTTGTCAACACATAATCAGTTAAGGAGATTCACACTACACACATTAAGAGAATAACCATTATCAATGAGGGTTTGTTTGATACCTATGCGATTGAATTGAACAATTATCATAAAGGCTTCATTTTGTTTGCAAAACTCTAAAGGAGGGAGCTCATGTTGATGGAAATTAATGTCAATATTTTTTTGATTCATTTTACATATTAGAGCTACCACATCATTTAGAGTAGTACCAGGAGGAACTAAAATTTCTTTTAAGGTTGCTTGAAGAATTTTGTGATACTTAGGTGAGTTTTGAAGTAAATCCCAAAGGGAAATCTTGGTAGGAGTATTGTTTAATTGTTCCACAAGATTATACTCCTTTGTGTGTGGGTTGAAGTGAGGAGCACTAGGCAGATTGAGTAAAGGTAAAGATGGTGGGGTTGGTTGTGGTGGTTGTAGGTTGTTTCAGGTATTAAACGTATGAGCAACAGTAACATTACTTGATTGCTGCAACACATTGGTTTTAGTTGGGTAAAGAGTGTACTGAAGTTTTCTAGAGGGATGAAGTTTATGCAAGGGTGGGTAAAGAATAAGTTGAGGTTGAATGAAATTAACATCATTAGTTTTATCTTTCTCACAACAAACCTTATGGGGTGATTCGAGTGAGATGAAGTCCTGAAGGGACTCATCTAACAAGTCCAAATCATTAACACTAAAAAGTTTGAGGGGTGAGTTATCATCAAATAGTTTAAGATGTTTAAGAGAAGCATTAGAGATGTTAATTTTATTTATCATTAGTTTTTCACAACAAACCTTAGTGGATGACTTATGTGAGATGAAGTCTTGGAGGGTTTCATCTAACAAATCAAAGTCATCACAAGAAAAAGGTTTGAGGGATAAGGTATCATTAATTTTTTTAGGTTTCTCATGGCAAGCTTTAGAGGATGAAGTGAGTGAGAGGAAGTCCTAGAGAAATTCATCTAACTTTTCTACATCATCACTACTAAGGGGCTTGGATGAGATGTTGTTTCTAAACTAAATCACTTGTTTGAAAGGTTGGTTTGATGTTTCTATTTTTGTGTTTTTATGTATCGATGAAGTTGATCTAAAAGAATTAGGAACAAACATTGAAAAGGAAATTTGCAAAAATATAAAACTATCTATAAATACCATGAAAGAGAAGAAATTTTATGCTAAGGAAACAAAAAATAATAGAAATTAAACTATAGAAAATAGAAAGGTGCAGTGCAATAAACTAAAATTTGGAATTTTTGATTTAGAAACTATAGTGGGACTGATTCGCCTAGGGTGGTGAATGAGTCCAAGGGGAGGTTTTTTTATGTGTTTTTCTAATTTTTTGAGTTTTATAAAGGTTTTCAGGTCTGTACAATGCTTATGCAGAATAAAAATGAAGAGTTTTGGAATGTTTTAATGAAATCAGATGCAATATAATAAACTCTAAATGATGTTTTCAAAAATTGTTATTTTAAGAAGTCCTAATATGTAAAACAATGCAAAATGACAAGCCACTTAAGTCCTAATATGAAAATAGAAATGCAAATCAGAATGATATGATGTTCAATATGTAGGTTCACCAAAATGAACCGTATATTTTTGGCACCCTAATCCTTTCTAGCACTTCTAAGGTTTTTCACCTAAAAGGATAAAGTAGGGCCAAAAGTCTAGCTAGGTTAGCTCAAATTATGCAATGTATGATGTTATTTTAACTAAATGGAATGATATAAGTGTAGTTATATGAACTAATTGACTTATTATGTATGCAAAACCTATGATTTATACAATAATTGAAAACACAGTGTTGTTTACAAAAATCTTAGAAGAAAAAAATAGAAATTAAATCAAACAAAAAGCTATTTTTCAAAATGTGTACACCTGAGAAGCTCAAGAAGAATGATGAGTAATCAAAAGAACTGATAAAATATGATTTTAAGTTGAATGAGACTCATTCGCCACCCTGGGCAAATCAATCCCAGGTTAGGGGTTTTTCTACACAAAAGTTGGTTTTTATCAACTAGGTATTAGGATCTACATCTAACTAAAAACTACATCTCAAGAGGGACTCATTCACCATGCATGGAAAATCAGTCCACTTTTAAATTTTTAAAATTCAAATCTATGTTCTACACCTTGACACCTGTATAACAATTTCTAACAGAAACCTGAATCAGGATCTCAGAAAATTCCTGCAAAACAACATAAAATTATTTTTCTAATGGGTGGTTTGCCTTAGTCAAACCCCTATTTTGGTAATTAAACCTTGAATGGAGAAAAATCTACATAAAACCCTAGCCTTAGATGTGTTAACGACTAAGAAAGTCTGAAGTATATCAAAAACCCTATTCTATTATGCAAGAATAAGAAGTACAAATTTTATTTGAATGATGCAAGATCTCAAACCTAGAAATCTCACAGCACATCCAAAATGGAGATAAAAGGACATGTGAAATGAAATGTAAACCTTAATTTGAAGATAGAGTGAAAATAGAAGATGGAATCACTTTAAAACCAAGTCTTTAGGTGTGATTTGATGGCTAGTTGCATCTCCTCAACCAAGATTTCTCCATGATTTACCATAGGCATCCATCATCAACTCCTTTTAATGTAGAACTTTGATCCAAAAAGTGAGCTTCAAGACCTATAAAAACCTTAGTTTTTTGTCCTAAAACTTCAACTTTGCTAATGAAACTTGTTGTAGAAGACTTGACTTTAGAAATTGCTTTTGTGAAATGACTAAAAGATGTGTAAAATGACTTAAAATGAGTATTTAGAAGCAACAACACCTAATTTTCCTGTTATTTAGACTTAAGAGGCCGACATTCACTAGAAATCTAAGTTGAATCAATCAAATTCCCACTCAAAATTGAATTTTCCCTCAAAAGGGACTCATTCTCTACCCTTGGAGAATGGGTCCCACCAAAGGGGACGCATTCACTCGAGGTGGCGAATGGGTCCTACTACTGAATTTTGAAGGTAATTTTTTGAGATATTAAAGAATTGAGTGCTATTTGTCAGGTTTTAGGTGATTTCTCAGGTGAAACAGGCCTCTAGATAAAAAATAATGGGTGGTAGGGGCCTATAAATGTTGGTTTGAAGGATAAATGATGAAAAGGGACTCAAAAGTTGGTCTAATTATACATGAAATTATTATTTTTCTCAATAGGGTCCAATTTTCTATGGTGCAGTATAATATGAGGCTAAATTCGAGGAAGTGTATCTTTGGTGTGGATAGTGGAAAATTATTGGTTTTATAATATCACATAGAGGAATTGAAGTGGAAAATACCACAACCTAATAACATTTCTCAGTTTCCTAGCTTATAAGGAAAGATTCAAGTCATTCATTGTTTTGGTTCATTGTTGACAAATCAGATTCTTCCCTTTGCCCAACTACTTAAGAAATTAGAATCAAAATTTAAGTGGAATGAGGATTGTGAGAAATATTTTGAAAGTTTGAAACAATACTTAGCTAATTCTCCTATTTTGCAACTAGATATTCAAGGAAAACCATTCATTCTTTACATATTAGCATCAACCCATTCTCTTACTATGTTATTGGCCCAACAAAATGAGAATGGAAAAGAACATCCTATCTAATACATTATTCAAACACTAATTGATTATGAAACCCAATACACAACCATAGAAAAGTAATTTTTGGCTCTAGTGTTTTCGACTAACAAGTTGAGACATTATTTATTAAATGTAGAGGTGCATGTTGTGAAAAAAATTGATCCTTTAAAAAAAAAAATTCTAAAACTGATTTGTTAGGATGCTTCGTTAAGAGGGTTATATTGTTAACTTAATTTGATCTTAAGTTTTTCTCCCAAAATGCAATCGAGGGTCAAGAATTGGCCAACCATTTAGTTGATGCTCCTTTACCATTAGCATTACAAAAAAATGAATCATTCGCAAATGAGAATGTGTTTCTTGAATATGTAACAATGAATCATGGGAGTTGTATTTTGATGGTTCTAAGTGTCAAAATGGCTTTACGGTAGGAGTTATATTGATACTACCTTTAGGAAAGCCAATTCCCTTGCCCTATCATCTAAACTTCCTATGTACGAACAATACTACAAAGTACAAGCCCCTTATTACTGGGATACATGCGTCTTTGTCTTTAGGTGTCCAAAGCATTCACATATTTGGTGACTCTAAATTGATTATTAAAAAAAATAGTTTTAATGATCAATCAAAGCATGCTAAGTTATCACAATATAAATACTTCACACTAAACTTGCTAGATCATTTTGAATCACACTATTGATAATGTTCCATGAAAGGATAATCAACATGTAGATGCAATGGGATGTGTTGCTTCTCTTGTGTCTCTCAAAGATTCTTCTGTGAACTTCACATTTACCATCCATACTCTCAAAAACCCATCCATAGATGAATAGATGAAAGAAATGATACTTTCCAATATTAAAGCTCCTAGTGAAAGGTATGTGTCGATATATAATTATTTAAAAGAAGGTACCTTTGCTAAACCAACCAATAAGAAAACTAGAACTCATATTCAAAAGCTTGAAACCCGATATATAATCCTAGCTGATGTGTTATATAAACAATCATTTGATGGCCTTCGTCTTTGATGCCTTAAACAATCTCAAATCCCTAGAGCCCTTGAGGAAACTCAAGTGGGCACTTGTGGAGGGCATTTTGGAGAAAGATCATTAGTTAAAATTTAATCCACATAGAATATTATTTGTTAAACATAGAACAATATTGTTTCAAATATGTTAAGAAATGTCATAAATTTCAAGAGCATAATAATTTGATCCATGTTATTTCCCTCGAACTTCATGACTAGATTCCTATTTGGCCATTTTTATTATGGGGTTTAGACCTTATTGGAAAAATATCTCCTCCTTCTTCTAGTCATACACTTATAATTATTGTGATAGAGTACTTCACGAAATGGGTAGATGCAATCCCTCTTCGTTCCATGAATTTTGAGATAATATTTCATTTCATCTTAGAAAACATCATTTCTTGATTAGGTCCACCTTCTTCTTTAGTCTCGGATAATGGGAAACCATTTAAAAATATTGAAGTGGAAAGTTATTGGAAACATTTCACATCTAGCATCATTTTTCTACACCTTATCACCTACAATCTAATGGTCAAGAAAATTCAATGAATAATTTTTTAAATTTTTTTTTACACAAAATTGTTAATAAACATTACAAGGATTGATATACCTAGTTGAATTATGCATTATGGGCTTACTACACTAGTATTTGTATAGCTACAAGAAATACCCCATATAATCTTGTTTACAATCCAAATGCAATAATTCCCATAGAGTTAGAAATTCCTTCCTTGAGAATTTATCTTAGGGGCCTCATTGACAATAAAACTTATAGAGAAAAATGTCTACAAAAACATGAGATTCTTGATGAA
The DNA here is from genome assembly GCA_007258455.2 of Sequoia sempervirens. Lineage (NCBI taxonomy): Eukaryota > Viridiplantae > Streptophyta > Pinopsida > Cupressales > Cupressaceae > Sequoia > Sequoia sempervirens. The sequence goes on along the minus strand of VDFB02075321.1, from coordinate 51,430,320 downwards.
CAGTGTATAAATGCTCTAGAAAATATCCAAGATTATTTGAAAAGAATTCAATGTAATTAAAACAATAATGTCATTCCTCCCTGTTTTGATAAAGGAAATTTGGTGTTTTGTGAAAATCAATGAAATACAAATTTCATTCTAGATGAAAAGGAAAAGTGCAACATGAACTGGCTAGGACCTTATATTATTGATGAAAACTATGGGTCTAGAGAATATAAAATTAAAGAAATTATCGATGGTAAACCTTTAAAAGAACGTATCAATATTGTGCATCTGTGTAAATATTGTCATTAATTTTTTTTTGAATAATATGTATTCAAAGCATGTTGTTATATTAAGTAGATAGTTTTATATTTTTTCTCACATTGCTTCATTCTTGATAAACATTTTTGCATTTCTTCAATTATTTTTTTTAATTTTTCATTAGTTTGATTTTTTTTTTACATGTTATTCAATCATAATTGTGTTATGTTAAATTAGATCATTATATCTATATTTAATTTCTAAATTAGATCACAAGCGCATCTAGTTTAGCATGATCATACTTAATAAAAAAATTTAGTATCTAAGTAGATAGGAATGTTTAATTAGATCACATGGTAATTAGATCATGGAGACATTTATTAAATAATCTTACAAAGATTTTTTAATAGATCACATTGACATAGAATCTAAATAAGAAATCATAGAAATAAAAAACACTCATATATATAGATCATAAAGTTTATATGCATCACAGTCACCATGATAAAAAAAATGGTACATATAGGAAGGCTTATGGCTACTAGACCCTTTGGGGTCTGGTGTTGGTGGTGGTTCCTGTCAAGAGACAATAGTGTGAGACTAGCTCATCGAAATTATTTTTTCTCGTAAAGCCTATATTTTTCCTAAGGCTACAGCCTTAAATGTACGAGAGCTACGACACTCTCCTAGTCTTTTTTATCTCTATTTTCCTACACCCTAGTGAGATCCATTTGCACCTTGTTGAGTTCTAACTATAAGTGAGTTTATCTCTTGCTCTTGAATAGAACCCAGGTTGTTCAAAACTCCTTGTATGCAATCCTGAGCTCCTCATATGCATCTCTCCACTGCTCCTCCCTAGCTCGAACTGCCTCAATCTTAGATCTAGATAAATAAATAGTCCTCATAACATCATTATAAGATTTCCTCCACCTAGACAAGGGCTCAAATAGGTTAGCATGGAACCCTATGCTAGGTGGTTACCTATGCTCTTCTCATGCCACCTAGTGTGGGTGTATTAGTGGAACCATGTCTATAGTGATTTGACTGAAGAAGTCAAGCCACTCTCATGTACTAACTATAACAAAGAAAAAATAACATAAGTTATGACATAATATACTAAATAGTGTATAGCTAAATGTAAAAGATAAATAGCATATCACCACTTAGATGACTAGCCCATTAATCAGGATCTTAGTAGGACATGATGGGTGCCCTATTGGGACTCATCTAATGGGTAGGGGGCATGGTGGGAGTTGTATGGTTTTTTTCTTCATGCTTGTAAGATTATATGCATGTTGAATTCGATGCATGTGCTTGAGTGACATAAGGATGAGATCTCAGTCTCTCCTCAGGGGCATTTATGGCATCTACTAGCTCATAAGGCTCCTGTCTTACTATTTTTTGCTCATCCTCATCTCTATCCTCTTCTATATCCTCCTCATCAGTCATATCTCTATCCCTTCCCACATCCTCTCTTGCATCCTCTCGAGTTAGAAAAGGCTAGACATCACCTATATGGGATGGCCATCAAGGAAGAAATATTGAGTTCATTTTATAATCCACCATCTCTCATATACTAGAGTGGTTCCTACATCATGAAAATTAGATTTTGGGGGTGCATCGTGATCCTCAACATCTAAATCACTAAGAACAACATCGGTGGTTGTAGGACAATAGATGTCTCTTGGCCTCACACCACTATGAGTAGATCTCAAGAATGTAGGCCATGGACCTGGCACTATCTCTATCTAACCAAATTGATGCACAACACAATCATAATAGAATGGCATGATGATATAGTCATTGCATCCAAGAAGTAGCATATCTTACTATATACTGGCTAACTATCATGTAAGACTTGGCCACTATCATAAAGTCATGTATGGTCTCCATACTATGACACCCTCCTCTAGATAATAAGGGGTATGTGCAGGATCATCATGGAAAAAATATGCCCTTAAGTGGCTAAAAAAATCATAAAAAATAGAGTTAGGAAACTTAACGTAAAAAAATGAATAAGTTATCTATATTATTTTTAAAATATGTAAGAATAGAATCTATAGAAAATTTAATGTAGTTTCTAAACTACTAGGTTTATTAAAAAACAAAAACTATTTGGTGAAAATTTGAAATTTCAATGCAGTAGTACAAAAATTTCAGGGAAAAAATAAGTAAGTGTTTGTCTGACCACCCTAACTACAATAAAATGATAATATTTTTTTATAATATTTTAGAAACAAGTAGAGGACTCATGTCTCAATGTGATGCATATATTTTTTGTAATTTTTTTAAAAGTAAATAATTAATTATGAAATTTTTATTACAAATTTAAAAATTATAAAACTGTGATGTCCTGACCACCTTAACTTGGTCAAAACTTCATGAAATTCATTTTTTATTTAATCCTATAGTATGTGAAGCATAGAATGTGATGCATGTTTCATATTCAAAAAATGTGATACCACTTGAAAGTTATAGATTTTTTTTAATCAACCTATCAATTACGACTTTAGTCGTAATTCAAATAGAAAATGAATGATAATTATTTATTAAATTCAAAGTAAAGAATAATTTATATTGGTGGAAAGATGAGAATCTCCTTTAAAAACCCTTTTCCTTTCATCAATTTTGGGTAAAAAAAAGTCATCAACCACATACCCTACACATACCCATCATATCACCACTTTTTGGCCCATCATGATCCTGCAGATACCCTCAAACTTGACTCTTTAATGTAATAGATCTTTGTACTGCTAGGCTTACATTGGGGTATAATAAAAGGATAATGGATAATCGACCACTATCATGGTTGGAAATCCAATCCATCTAGTACATGTGATACACTCAAAGACTTGAACAGATGTTTAATGTATAATATTGTGAACCTCCCGATGCACAAAGTGACCAAGGTCATAATAACTATGAGTGAGAATACTCCATCCCCATGCATAAAATGTAAAGTGCTCCTTCATCTCACATATGGTATGAATGAGTCCCCCATCAAGGTGTGTGATTCATCTATTAGGTACAAGATCCAAAACAATGGTCACACACAAGATTTGATGAATCAAATGAACGTCCACATATATAATCTACTCAAGCTTTATGTGAGATTTGCCCAGGGTTAGTGGGGGTTATGCAGTGACTATTACAATACTAATTATCATCTCTCATCTATTGGTATGTGCAAAAATCATCAAAATGGACAGTTTCACATCAGATAGGTATCTTGAATACTCAATGTATACCCTCTAAGGCATTATCATCTCCCATATTGGGAGATGAAATGTCAAAGTGTCAACATTCCACCACTCAACCAATACCATAATCATCACATCATGATTCCCCATGGGTGGCATGAGGTAAATCCAATATACTCAAGTGGTACATAAGGTCTCCTACTCTACAGTAAATCATGTAACTTGCTCATGAAGAAGTGGGAATAGTCATCCTCCTAAGCATTGTCAATAATGTGGCCAAACTTGGAAGAAACAAAGGAAATCATCAGTAACATAGAAAAAATAGTCAATCAAACAATAAAATACATAAATAATATCCTTCAGACACAATCATCATTCTAGGATAGGGTCACCAAATTGGGACAAGGTCGCCAATTTGGGATAGGGTCACCCAAAGAGGATAGGGATGCCATAATTTTTGAAAAATTCTCAAAATAGTGTAGAATACAAAGGAAAATCATAGGGATTAGGTACAAGGTGCTCACCACTAGTGTGATGGTGTTTCTTGCAACCTCATTGTGAAGGACCTCAAGTTGTGGGGGTTGGTATGGTCATTGAATCAACATCTTCAATCTTATCTCTCTCAGAATTTCCAAGTAGTAAATATGAAAATGATGGTCAAAAACATGATTTTGCACTAACATACTAAAATTTCTTAGTAGCATATTTCACTCTGAAAATCATCATAATGGGGGCTAGAGAACTTTCGTTTTGATGTTGTTTGTTGTGTTGGATTCATATTTTTATCCTCAATCTTATCTAATATTTATTGATAGATGGTGTTATTGTCCCATAATCCTATTGTAAACATTTTGATTGATAACTATAGAAATTTTATGTGGTTAGATTGCTACCCTGATTCTACCTCCATAAAGTAAGTGGAATTAGGGGGTATGCATCTACCCTTGAATTTGGTTCTTCATAGAAGCTAACATGATTATTTGAAAGTATAAGATTATTTTAAATAGCTAGCAAGTTGGTTTTCTAGGATGTAGTTCATAACATTGTGGTTTTGTAGATGATTACATCGGGGGCTTTATTCTCCCATTACAAATGAATCATAACATCCATATGAGTATGACTTTATGAAGCATGATTTACTTTCAGTACTTTATCTTGTATATGCACATAATGCCAAATGGCCATTAAAGTGGGGGCTAAATGTAGCATATAAAATTCTACTCCCTTATAGGTGTTAGTACAATTTTACGCTCAGTTTAGACCTATTTTAGTGACCCCTCATTTATGCATTTTTAACCCTTCCTAAATAGGCCTTAATTACCTAAATTATGCATTCCAAGGCCTAGTTTTACCATTTTTATACACTAAAACAAGCATTGAACAAATGAAACCTATCATTAAATTTCCCTCGATCAAGTGTATGCTAGAAACTTTGGCCAAGACCCATTCACCCAATGGTGAATGGGTCCCCCATTTTAGTTGGGACCCAAATTTTAATAGATTGTTAGTGGCATTTTAACATTCAAAATTTAAATTGTAAATGTCAGCTATCAGGATCTAATTGTCAAGGAATTAGAGAAATGCCTATAAATACCTAGTATTTTTATCATTTCAAAACTAGAATATAAGAGAGAATATTAAAGCAAGCCAAATTAAAAGTCCTTGAGCAACATTACTTGAGATTTTAGGTCTTCAATCCTATTTATAGATTTGGTGAAGCTTTGTCACAAGATTGAAGGTTGATTCCTATAGAAGAACATGATGGATTCTAGGATAGGGAGATGCATTTAGCCACTTCCCTTTACCTAATTTGGCTTATTTCCTATTGTTCTCATCTTCAAGCTTCACTCTATTTATAGTATAAAGCAAGGTATCATTGCATTTTCAGATTTATTTAGGGTTTTTTGACTTCTCCCCAATTGGATCTTATCATTGTCATATCTGAATTATGCTCTAATGTACTTAATTATGGTTTCTTTGCATTTTAGGTCATAAAAACCTTAAATGCACATAAGGCTAGGTCTCAAACACTATCTTTTATCAAATATTTGGCTATTTGTTGATGTTTAATTACCAAAACATAGGTTGGACTAAGGTAAACCCCCATATAGCCACCCAAACAATTTATTTTGTAGATTTATTATAGGTCTAGATCTAAAGATGAAGATTTATAGGTAAAGGAATAAAGAGAAGACAAAGGGCTACAAGATCAAACTTTAAAGCTTCAAAAAATATTACAAAGACTTAACCACCATTGGCCAAGCTTTTCCTTGTAGGCACCAAAAAGAAATTATAAGTAGGTACATAATCATCTAGACCTTCTAGATATGTCAAAAATTAACTTATTTTATTTATCATTTATTGTATAATTACATTTATTGCATTAGATCATATAGATTAATTATGGAAATCAATGAAAATAATTTCCAAATCCTTCATGTGCTCAAAAGGATTCAAATTCATATTTGATTGTCTCACCTTGGAGGTTCAAAGTCAATCTATACACCTTGTTGATTTGTATCCCAATGAAACTATATAAATGATGGAACAATTTACCCTAAGATGGATTTTGGATAATCAACTTATGGTATCCACATTTGCATGATCCCACAATACTAGTTTACAATTTTTGGCCAAAATGGACACTAAACTCGTTTTTTCTAACCAAATCTTCACTTTCCGACACCTATAGCGGCTAAACCATGAGGAATTTGAAGATGATGCAAATTAGTGATTTGTAAAAGAATTTCTGTAGATTCTAAATATATGTTTTTCAAAAATTTTGGAATCAAATTGCACTTATTTTTCCATCTCCTTTGAAAACTAGTTTTTTTCAATAAACACCATTTTTAAGGAGGGACGCTCACTGTATACAACATAAATTTTTTTCCATGAAGGATAAAATTCTAGTTTTTTTTTTAATTTAGATTTGTAACTAAAATATCTAGTGCTTCTAATTGGTTTCATAGTGTTTTATTGATTTTCTTTCCTTAATCAAGTTTAGAAGTCAAACAAATTATAATTTAGACATAGGCAGATCGTATACAACATTTTTTTTTTGTATGTATCAAAATTCTTTTTTTTTGTTGGATCAATGACCTCAATATCTAGTGCACTGATATTTTTCAAAAAAAAAAGTTGATAATCTGCTATTTTTCCACATGTGCAGAATAGAGAGATTGATTTTCGGTGAAAAACCTATGTTTAATCAAACTAAAAAAAAATACATAATAAAACCAAAACATAATAAAATTACATTTGTTGGATAGCTCATTCTGAGAACTACCATCAACTAGTTGGGTCTATGAGTCTCCTCCATTTTCATCCTCAACTCGAGCTTCGAAGGGAAAACTTATGGAGTTTTTTGTTGCCATAGGGGGAGAAGGGAGGTTCAAGCAAACCCCCTTTCCACAACTCTTTCCTTTGCTTTTTTGTTTGGGAAAAGTGGGACCCATCATTTAATGGGTTTGCTCGAAGGGGGGTTCTAGCGAACCCCCTTTGGGTTCACTCAAACTGGATGTTCATTTGAACCCCCAAAAACCCTTCTTTTTTTTATGGGGGCATTTTCTAGAACCTTTCCTTCCTCAATGGAATTGTAAACCAGTTTTGTGGGTTTACCCCTTTTTTATGTTTCATTTTTACCTTTTGAGGATAGGAATGATTTTGAAATGATTTACCCTAAGCTATATTTTGGATACTCAACTTAAGGTATCAAAATTTTTATATTTCACAAATTAATTATTTTTATTGTATTCTAACATGGAATTGTTATAGGTACCCCTTGAGCTTGGCTGGCTTAAGCTTAACTTTGATGGCTTAGCCAAACATAACTTGAGTTAGGTGGGTGGGGGTGTAGTCATCCATGATAATAATGGAAAATGATTCTAGAATATGTAGTAAATCTTTATATCCAATCTTCTAACTTTGTTGAGGTGGCAGTGGCATTTTATGGTATTTAGATTCCCATGAATGCTAGCATTTCCAAGCTAGACATCAAAGGTGACTCTAGAAACACCATTCTTTTTCTGACAAGGAAGGCTAAACCTTGTTGGTCCATCTAGGACCCCATCCTATTATCTCGCAATCTCATGATTTCTCTTGGGAATAACAGATCTTCTCATGTGTTTAGAAATGGCAAAAAAGTAGCAGATGTGTTAGCTAACCTTGGTGCTTTTACTCCAAATTTATTTATCTAGGATAATATCTCTCATATACCCAGGCATGTTTGTGAATTAATTAAAAATAATTTCAAAGTACTACAAAAAATATATTGAGCTAGATCTTCTATCAGCACCCTTCACTACTTTCCATGATTTATAATTATGGAAAACTAACCTCTCTAAGCAATCCTTTCACAAGAATTTTTATTCTTAGCTCTAGTATTCTTCTCAATATTTCTATAGGACTATTTCTCTTATCTAGTTGTCTGCAAATTTTTCCATGGGGGTGAGCTAGTCCAAGATGAACATGCAAATTGTAATATGTGGAAGCAAGATAAGGAGGTTTGGCCCATTATTCAATGAGATAAGTTGGCCTCATTCATGAAGCACATGAAGGGGTATGACCCAAAACTATTTATTGAGTTTGCTAACTCTTGGAAGGATGGAACCATCAACATTGGTAGGTGATCCTTCATTGTGAACACCGAGTTGATTGTCGAGGTGATGATACTTTCATTGGATGGTGCTTGCATCCCTCGAAACCCTAAATGGAACTACCATAAAGATATGGATAGGTTTTATAAAGATGGAGAAAATGGTAACAAACTTGAAAATGGATACAACATGGCTAAACTTATCGAGGTGTGGAGAAAAATTACTAAGATGCTGATGAGGTACATCATGTTAGAGGTTCATTTCTATCATTTTCATGCCCTTCTCTTTCCCATGCTTAACCATTTTCACTATAATTGCAAAATAATTTTTTCTTTCTAGATTTGTATTGCTTGAACAGTCCATTAAGAATGTTCCTGGGGTAAAAGTAAAAATCTCCCCATCCAAGTTCAAAAGGAACACTTTGGTCATTCACAACCCCACCAACCCCCCCTGAGGGACCTAGTCAAATTTTCACCCTAGACGAAACCTTTCCCACCACTCATCACATCACCTGTGCCTAGGGAAGATCCCTTACTAATAATGAAACCCCTCTTGACCCTAGTAAAAGTGTTTCCATCCATGTGGCTACTCTTATCTCCACTTTTGGCTCTAATAATTTGGATAACTTAGATGGTGAGTCTTGGAATCCTATCTATGGAAATTATCTCATACAATTGTTGAATTTGAGAAGATGCAACTTCATAGGAGCCCAATAATCTCTGCAAGTGAAAATACCTGTTACAGGAGAAGCAATGCAAAAAAAATAGTACAGAAATAATGCTCTCTGTATATTCTGGAAAAAGTGTGTAAAAGAATAATACAATAGAATGTTTTCAACAACATATAGGTCAAACAACCTAAAAGATGAAAACCCTAGGTTTGCACATTAATAATTAATAAAACAATTAATTATTATGCACCTAATGTTAGCTTAAGTGTAAAGAGATAAAAGGTGCTTTAATTAATTAAACAAAGATCGTTTAATTAATCAAGTAAATAACTAATTACTCTAACACCGCCCCTTAAGCTAGACTTAGGGAGAAGCTAAAACCTAGAAACAGCTACTGAAAGCAAAAGACAATGGGTCCCAGCAACAAGGCCAAATCAGGTACCCAAGTACAATGAAATTTCTATGAAACGGAGAAAAGGAGAAAACCCAGTGGGAAAAAACTCCTCTCCAAAAAGAGATAGAAGAACATGCTGAAAGAAACATGAAGGAAGGAAGGCCTCATAAAGACCCACCAAGGACAACTTCCTTCACCCCAAGCATAGAGTGCAACTGAAGATAGCCCGGCGATGCAAAAGGCTTCATGAAGATGTCAGCAACCTGCTCGGCAGTCGGAATATACTCCAAGATGAGAGAACCAATTGTCTGATGAAATGCATATGAAGCTCAATGTGCTTCATCCGCTGATGCTCCACCGGGTTGCAAGAAATGTGAATAGCACTCTGATTGTCACACCAAAGAATAGTGGGACTATCAGGAGGAAAACCAAACTTAGTCATCAACTATCGAAGCCATAAAATTTCCTAACTAGCGAGCACAGCAGCTCGGTATTCAGCCTCTATAGATGATAATGCATGAGAAGTCTGCTTCTTGCAAGACCATGTGATAGGACCAGAGCCAAGATAGAAAACAAATATAGAAGTAGACTTTCGATCATTGACATCACCAGCCCAATCTGAGTCAGTGTAGCCAACAATGTGAGGATCCCCTGATGTCTAGTGAATTCCATATGAAATGGTGCCCTGAATGTACCTCAAAATACATTTGGCAGCTTGCCAATGACTCTCATGAGGATCATGGGAGAATCGAGAGACAAGGCCAACCACAAAGGAAAGATCAGGATGAGTGTGAGTTAGGTACAACAAACTACCAACCAACTACCTATAAAGTGTAGAATCTACTGGAGGAGTGGGGCAAGAAGAAGTCAAAACAACCCCTGACTGAAAAGGTGTGGGGGCAGGTTTACAATCAAGCATGCCAAAGCGCTGAAGCATATCAAGAGCATACTTCTGCTGGTAAATGGAGATCCCATTTGAAGACTGAATCACCTGAAGACCAAGAAAATAATGCAGAAGACCGAGATCTATCATCTCAAACTGCTCCATCAAAGCGTGCTGAGCATGCTGAATCATAGAGGATGAGCTACCTGTGATGAGGAGATCATCAACATATAGCACAAGAATTAGGATCTCACCCTCAATATTCTGAATATAGATTGTGGGATCAGAATGATAGTGTGTGAAACCAGTGGAGAGCAAAAAAGAGTCCATCTTCTCATACCAAGCCTGAGGGGCTTGTTTGAGACCATATAATGAACGCAGAAGTCTACAAACCAACGAAGCATCCTGTACAAATCCCTGAGGCTGCTCCATGTAGATCTCCTCCTGTAAGTCACCATGCAAAAATGCACTCTTCACATCCATCTGAAAAACTGGCCATCCCTTAGAAGCTGCAAGTGATAGTACAAAGCATATAGAATTCATCTTGGCGACAGGGGCAAATGTCTCAGAGTGATCAATACCCTCAATCTATGAGAAACCCTTCACAACAAGACGTGCTTTGTACTTATCAATAGAACCATCAGCAGCATACTTGGTGCGATACAACCATCGACACTGAACCATCTTTCTACCCTTAGGAAGAGGGCAGAGATCCCAAGTACGATTCTTCATCAAAGAAGAATACTTCTCCTCCATAGCACTATCCCACTCAGGGTGACCTGTAGCCTTTGAAAAATTTTGAGGATCCTCTGAAAGAGCATGACTCAAAAGAATAGAACCCGCACTATGAGAACGGGTGCGTCGAGTATCTGAAGGATCACCTGCCATGGATCCGGCTGCCTCAACAGTAAAGCGAGCCCATTTGGGCATCTGAGGTGGAGCAAGTGGAGGTGGAGATGGGGGATCATCAACATCCTCATCAGAGTCATTCACAATATAATCCTGAATAGCTAAAGTGGGAGGAATAGGTAGTGAAGTAGACACTGGAGACAGGGTATCCACTGTGGGAAGACGCTCATCAAACTGGACATCCCGTCGAAATAGGACCTCTCTAGAGTCAGGATCAAATAACCTGTATGCCTTAACATCCTCACAGTAGTCGACAAAAATGAGGGGTCAACTCTTCTACTCCATGGCTCTCCTCTGAGCATCAGGAATAAATGCCCATGCTCTGATACCATATTGAAGTTGAGAAGATGCAACTTCGTAGGAGCCCAGTAATCTCTGCAAGCGAAAATACCTGTTACAAGAGAAGCAATGCAAAAAAAATAGTACAGAAATAATGCTCTCTGTATATTCTGGAAAAAGTGTGTAAAATAAAAATACAATAGAATATTTTCAACAACATATAGGTCAAACAACCTAAAAGATGAAAACCCTAGGTTTGTACATTAATAATTAATAAAACAATTAATTATTATGCACCTAATGTTAGCTTAAGTGTAAAGAGATAAAAGGTACTTTAATTAATTAAACAAAGATCATTTAATTAATGAAGTAAATAACCAATTACTCTAACAACAATGCCGTATTCATATGGAGGTGTCTAATGTCCCCAACCCCTCCTATCATTAACCCTTCTAGCTCCCATAATTCCACTAAACTCTACATTAATCTTGATGGGACCTCTATTGACCCCAATGTGGGAAATAATAATTATTCTTCCTTTGATCCCTTCTAGAAAAAAAAAAAAGGTTTTGGTGAGTGTTAATTTCCATAATGACATCCTCAAGTGGCTTATGGGTCATCTTATTAATGCTAAGGAAAAAATATAGGTGTTGGAAAATAAGGACCTATTTGACTAGCAAGATCCATGGATGGTTGAGGTTGAGGAAAATGAGAATTGGGATATGATTTCCTCCCTTGCTAAGTCATTTGATCATTGGGCCAATTGGGACAAGGAAATAGATGATCCCAGGGCCCTTATGGGCATGTGAGTATAAAATAAAATCATATAAGAATATTGCTACTATTCACAACAACCAAGAAAAAACTATGTAATGTCTCCAAGAGATTAATGGTTGACTGGTTAGTGTTTCTTTTTTTCTTTTTAGGTGTATCACTTCTTGTGAGCCCCTCATTTATCCTCGATGGTTGTTTGTAAAAGGGTATGGTCCCTTACCATCAAGTAATCTAATCAAAACATTGAACTGTTACATATATCTAACAAGAAATATGTTGAAGATCTTTATTCAATAAAACATACATTCTATTCATAATACTATTTTTACTACCTAGAAATACTAGTAACTATTTCTCCTCCTTGATAGAAGATCCTACTATATAGGATATATGAGGAGTTTCAATATTCATGGACTAAAAATAGACATAAAAATGTCAACTCTTCCTTAATGATAGGAAGAGGACTAATATTTGAAATGGGAAACAATAACTTTTTAAAATAGGAGTATAAGATCCAAATATAGACTCAGTCCAATTGAAATTTGAATCCTTCTCTAGATTGTTTCATTAGTATTTAAACTCAATATTAGGTGACTCATAGACTTATCAATAAATAATCACCTCTATTTTCCTCTAAAAAAAATTTCCCCAGTTGGTTGACTTCTTCTCTTCAACAATCTTTAGTCCTTATGTTGTGGGCTAAGAAACCCACTACTGTAGGTTGGAAATTCTTCTTGCTACAAATATTAGTCTTATTCCTAAGGAATTCTTATTATCAACAATCATAAATTAAATATAAAATCCTAACTTCATAAACATTCATGAATTCATACATACACATACCAACACAACATATTTCCATTTCCAAATCCTTAAAACTACTTAAAAGTATATAAAAGGCATAAAAAGTCTTTGGTAATTTCTTGAAGCTTAGCAAAAATAAATGATAAAAGTATTAAATAGTAAAGGGAAACTAGCCAATTATAAGGCCCATCACTAGCAAAATTTAAATATATAATAAAATTAAATATACAATAACAAAGAAACACAAATATATGGTGGAAAATGTTTTATATTTAAATCCATGAAAGCATAATTATTATAAAATTTACACAATTTTCTATATAAATTACATTTGAACCTCTATATGATCCATTCGTCCTTCCAAATAGTCTCACACGTACCTCTATTATGTAGTAAATATTTAAATATTCAATATTTTAAAATCTTCTAAATAATTTATCCCCAATTCAAATCCATTAAATAAAGGGAAACAGCCTATAGGTAGCACCCTTTTAGGAAGTTACACACCTTTTGTAAATAATATAATTAATTAATTAGTTAATAAATATTAACTATTTTATTTTTAAAATATCTTTATATTATCAATGGAGAGACTCAAGTGACACTGAACAAGAACTAAATCAAAGTTCCATCAAATAATAGTGATATAATGGAGGGATACTATTTGAAGAAATGAACCCAAAATCAACAAAATTAAGAATGGATTTTTTCAAAATGATATAGTAGAAAATGACACAAAAAATAAAGGAGGGATCTTATGGAAAACTTCAACTAGGGAAATTGATAATATAATTCCCCATGATTGCCTATCTAAGAAAAATGTTTGTATGGATACTTACATTTGGCCCCTTGTAGACAATGACTCCATCTATGTTGGAGCCATTTTTTGACTAAGTTATTTGCATTCACTCTCCTTCAATATATTATGAAAGTGGTAGGTCATGCAAGAATTATGAAAAAAAAAATCATTAGGAATTGTCTCAACCCTTGTCTAGGGCTTAAATCTTTAGCCATTTACCTATTGATAAGTGAAATATATGCATGACTAGGGATGAAGGAATCTAAGATGAATTTAGGGGAAATTTTATAGGTTTGAATCTATAAATAAATGAGGAGGAAAATTATGGTATGTTGGACGTGGAGGCAATAGGTCTAGCCCTCCCCAAATCAAAATTAATCAATAAGACGGTCTAAAATTTTTGAGATATCAATATTATTGTCCTTTCTTCATATTTGAAGAGATAACTAACATCTTTAATAAATAAAGTCATAATTGGTTAATTATTTAACATTATGAAAAAATAAAAAATAGGCTCTCTCCTCATAGGGACCTAATATCAAGGTTAAGTTCTTCCCTGAGGGATTTTTCATTAGAAAATGTTCAAACGTGGAGGATAGAAAAATTATTGGTAAGGGCTTATGGTTTATGGATGGTACAACTAATCTTTTGTTATGAAATCACCACCAAAATTTGATCCAAATTCCAATGAGTATTTATATTCCAATGATACTAAACTATATTCAACTTTATAACTTACCAAATGAGTATTAGGATCCCTCTATCCTTCAATAGATCACAACTTCCCTATGAAAAAATTTAAGTTATGATTAAGAAATCTTAAAAAGGTGAATCTAAATTCTATACAAGAATATACATCCTTAAGGACCCTTAAAAATCTTTATCAATGAAAATATCCTTAATATTAGGTATGTAAATTTGGTACCAATTATTAGAAGTTAAATATCCCCCTTTTGTAGATTATACAAATTTAAAGAATATTTTTCCATAAACTACAACCCAAATCTACCATATGGGGATAAAATTCTAATATTCCCCAAACAAATTGGGAGCTCATTAGTTCCTCTAAAAAATAACTATTATAGCTTCTTCTTTTTTTCATCATTGTTATTGGCATCTCTCTAGCCTACATGCCTAGTCATTTCTACTAATTTATGCTTTATGTTGATATGAGGTCTATGTGCCTCCCTTTGTTATTTTTTGTTGGTTAGGCTTGGTTGGGATCCGCTCTTATGTTTTTTTGAACTCTTTAAACTCTTGGATTTGGGGGCCCATCCTCTGGTTTTAATACAAAAAACATGGTTATTTATTAGAAGATAACCACTTGCTCTTGAGGTTTTCTAATTTTATTTCCCCTTCCCACCTACCATCTAAAGCTATTTTGGATTCAATTCTACTTCCTCCACTTTAGAATGAATCTCCCTCTCAAAAAAATCAAATGACATTGCACTATTATAGAAAAACATTGAAAGAGGTTTATAGGAATTAAATAGAAGTTAATAATGGAAAATTTATTTTAAATTCCATGCTAAAAAATTATAAAAGGAAATAGAGAAAATAAAGGCTAGTTACAGTCTTGCAACCAAGAGGGAAAGGAAAATAAAATTAGAATTCATTCTAAAGGACATAGAAGCTAGTTCTCAATCACTTCTAGAATTTGAAATGTAAAAGGTAAAGTGGGGGAAAGGTCCACTCCTAAGCACCATGAAAATATTATCATGGAATGTTAGGGTATTAAATTACCCTAACAAAATATTCATAAATTTATGCATTAATACGAGTGGCACAAACAAAATATGTTTATTTTGTAAGAGACCAAACTAAATATTGAGGAAGCTAGGAATTTAATATATAAATGTCATGTAATTTTTGTTGTAGAATTATCATTAGGACTTGAGATTATTTAGAGTTGTAAATATAGTAATATGATACAATTTAATCAAGGCTTAAATTGAAAACTTTGTAAATTATTGTTTCTCTCCAACTTAAAACTTTTCCTCTTTAATATTTATGGGTCGAATCTTCTTCACACAAAAACTTCTTTGGAACAGTATCTCATACATTTTGGATACTATGAATAAGGGACTAGTAATTCTTGGTACAAGGGAGTTAAATAAGATTACTCAATATTAGAATTATTTCACCACTTTTGTACAACAAAACTCTTTAGTGGACATCAAGCCAATATCTAGAATGTATACTTGGAACAACTAGAGGGGATGCAGCTAGGAATATATCTAAAAGAAAATAATAATTCTTGGTCTCCTTTGAATGGTCAAGCCAAAGTCATATCATGTTAAGAAGTATCATACCATGTTTAGGTTTTGGGAATAAATATTTGAAGCACCCTTCAAAATCTGCACAAACTCTAAAACCTCAAACATGGGTTAGTTACATGCAAATTTATCAAAATGCTCCTATGAAATAACATGTAAATGCTTAAGAAAATACAACCAATAACAAGGACTAAAAGACATCTAAAAGCATAACATGTACCTATTCCATATTGGATTGGTTTCAAATGTGCTAATGACCCTTTCCCAATCCTTGCTAAAACTCAAATGATGCAATGCAATGATGATGGGCAAAATTAGTTCTCAATTGAAGAGAGTAACTTTGCATGAGAGTGTAGATGATTTGATGAAAAATAAGCCCTTTATTTATAGATTTTCAAATTGGAAGAGAGCTCAAAATAGAGAAATGTGGGATAATTATTTTTCCAGTGAGATGAAGCCACTTGTCATGTTATGATAGGTTGAGGAATGTGCAAGTTTTGGCCAATGTGCCAAAGAGGGGGAGATTCAAATTTGAAATTGAGATTTAAATGTTGAGTGGGGGACATGAAAGAGAGAAGTTATTGCAATGTTGGAAGGGACAAGTCAACTTGTCTTCATATTCAAACTTGAGGGAATATTCCATTTTTATGCCAAGTTGAAAGAAAATGATGAATTTATAAATGAATTAAAATGCTTTATTGGTGCAAGTGGGAAAAGCTAGAGGATGTGATGGGTGGTTAGATTAGGTTAATTAGGATTAGATTAGCTTAGATGATGTTTAAGATGCTTTGATCCATTTGACTTGAATATTTTGATTTATTTAAATCAAGACGGAGAAATATGAAATTTGAGATTTAATTAAATAAAGTCTTGATTTATTTAATCAAAGAGGGAATGATAGGCTTAAATTAAATAAAGTTAATTCAATTTAAGTGGATAATCCTCAGAGATTGAATTAAATGAACCTTATTTTCCTAATGAATGGATTTAATGAACTTGATTAACTTTATGAGTGGATGAATGTGAACTTGGTTTACTTGATGAATGGACCTAATTGAATGCATGATGCTAATTTTGCATGTCTACAATACTAAACAATCTTCAAGAGCCAATTTAAATTTGAAACTATTTGGTTTCAAGATGCAAACTTCATAGGAAAAGTAACACTATGGTCGAAAGCATGCCTAACATCAAAGGTACCAAATCTAGAAAAACTAATACCAAATATAGAGGTATACCAAAATTAGCTATCACTAGTGAATAAAATACCTCTACCAAAGTGAACCCTCTACTAAAATTAAAGGTACAACCAAGTTTGAAGGATACTAAATATAGTAGATGTAATTTACAAATTTCCAAGTTGACATGTACTAATGGGCTTCATAGTATTTTCTATTTTTTCAAATAATTATTTTATTTAATAGAAAAAAAAATATTATAGTTTTTTTGATATGGTGGGGAGGGGATTAAACCCTTTGATGACCCCCTTTAAAGGTAACATAGCCCAAGAGTTGTCAGCTTGTCCATGGGAAAGGTCATGGACATGGGTCACACCCTTTTATGGGGTGAGGCATAAGGGTATGTCATAACCTACCATGAAAATGGGTAGGTACGCATATGACCTTTTAAATTTTTTAATAATAATAATTTATTAAATAAAACCATTTTTTATTTTTATTTTTGAAATTTAAAAATGCAATCCATACCATGCAAATGGTGTGGCATTTAATGTTGTATTAATACTAGACATAAAATCATATAGATCCATGCAAATGTACATATTGTTATGGTGGCAACCCATTCAACCCCCTAAAAAAACTCAAATATTTTCTATCATCAAATCATATTATGCCCTATATGAATTATAGTGTTTTAGGCCTTTTGATAAAAATCATAAGGTCCATTTCTCTCTTGGAGGTGCCTTATAAAAGTCTCTAGAAAAACTCTCAAAAATTTAATGCTCTAATACCATGTTATAGTAATGAATGAACTAATAAGAGTAAGAATCTAACTAGCAAAACCAAAGACCTTACATATGAGAGATGAAATAGAAATAATTGCTATATTCTAGGAAAATAATGAAACATAATAATTACAAAATAATAAGATGATTTTTCTATAGAGGAAATAATCAAAACCTAGATGAAATCCTAAGATAATTTAAGATCGTGACATGTGTCTTAATTTTATAATATGAAACATAGAAAAGTACCTAAGGAAGCTTAATTAGTAAGGTGTAAATAGTTTCTAAAGTAAAATTAATTAGCCAATATACCCTATTTACAAATGAACAAATTTTACACCTAACATCATATCTTAATACTATCTCAAAATTTCTTTATTATCCGATTGGCTTCCCTTTCATTTAACACCATTAATTAGTTAAAAAGTTTATATTTTTAAGTTAATTATGATAACATTCATGCATTTATATAACAAACAAAACATAGCAAACCAAACCCACTTACATTAGAAAGTATTTAATACAATTTGAAGGTACTGATAAAGTATCTAACAAAATTTGAAGGTAATAATAATGAAAGCACCCGATCTTCTTATGTCTCTCCTTTCAGTTGTTGTGAATTACCATTTATTAGTAGCATGGCACATCATATTAAAGATGTGAAAGATAGAATGGGGTCTACTGTAGAAGCTATATGGAAGATAAAACATTTGAAAGACCTGGCTCCTCAATTGAACTCTCCACAAGTACATAAATGAATGAAAAGTGGAGGGGATCATCTCAAATATAGAGAAATTCATGACCAGTGGGCATTGAGTCCAAGGTTGAAGACATCATCCTCCTACTCAATGAGCCCACCACTCTATCATTATCATCTTTGGAAGCAACAATGTCAGGAAGACATTTCTAATGCAACAAGTTTTCAATGGAAGAAAGAATGTTTTTGATCATTTAGTCTAGCTTTATATTTCTAATGAGACTTGCTCCCTTAAAATGTTACAAGTTGACTTGGCCTAGGAAATAAATTTGATAGAGATCATTCATGGAAGCATTAGTGAGATGAAGAAAGCAAAGTTGATTCATGGCTTTAGAAAGAACAAGGTCTCTCATTGTGTTAGATGATGTATGGGGGGAAACTAAGAAATATGACTTATTATATGCACTTAGCATTCCAACTGGGGAGAAAACACACTGCAAAACTATGGTCACCACATGAAGTAGAGATATGTGGAACAAGTTGAATGCTCATGAGTAGTAGGTGCAACCTTTGTCAAAGGAAGACAATTAGAACCTATCTTTTTGTTATTACCTTTCCCAAGAACCTACAAAATCAGTCGCTAGATCACCTTAAAGATCTTGCTCAATGAATTGAACAAGAATGCAGAATATTGCCTTTAACTATTCAAATAGTGGCAACATCTCTGGCTGTAAGACATTGGCAAGGGAATGGAAATCCCAACTAGTGCATGCCAAAGTTGAAATTGTGAAGACTCTCAAGTTGAGTTATGATTCTCTCCTTTCTCATCTTAAACTTTATTTTGCATTTCTTTCTTTCCTGAGAATGAGAAACTAAACCCCATATATTATTGTAATGTATTAATCTGAGTCAGCATACATTTCTACCTATCCCCCATGTAGACTTGCAAACTCTATTTTGAATTTGAAATCAAGCGCTCATTTTTTAGAAAGAAAAACAAGACAAAAGGAAGGTATTTGTTGGTTTTAGTAGGTAAGTTTTTTTTTTTTTGTATTTTGAGAATACCTTGCAGTAGTAGAAGGAATATTTAGCACAAAACAAGGACACAACAAACATCAGTAGGGAATGTTTTCCAAAAGAAACAACCAGTTATAGTTTAACAGTAGCAGCTTCAGCACTACAGTAAGTAGCAGTATAGGTGTGAGTGTAGCACCGTTGTATTGGAAAATAGTCCAAATAGTTAAAGTTTTATTTTTGTTGTGTAAAACAGAGAATATACTCTATGTTTTTGTAATTTTGAAAAGTAAATGAGGAATATATAAATCTATTTTTTTGTGTCATTTTATGTTGTCTATGTGCACTATGTTTTGTTATTTCCTATTTTGTACTTCATTTTGTCACAACATAACATTTGTTTTTTGTATTGTTGCACCCCTACCAGCCAACAAGTGGTATCAAAGCCTTATTTTTCTTTGCAGTCAGTTAGTTAGTTTATTGTGGGTAAAGACCTAGGTTATCAAGGCATTAATCAATTTTCTCAAATTTGAGAGTGAGAAAAAATGGTACTTGAGGTGAGAGCAAAGGTTGGAAGCAGCCACCAAATTTTGATGGGAAGAACTGTGACATTTGGGCTAAGAAAATGAAAACAATCTTGGTTGCTAATGACCTATGGGAGTTGGTCATAAATGGTTTTAATGATATCACAGACCAAGTAGCCTTTGCAACCCTCTCAAATGCACAAAATAATCAAATGAAAGAAACTAGGATGAAAGATGAAAAATCCCATAGTTTGATTGAGAAAACCTTGAAAGAGGCTATTTTCCCACGTATTATAGCCGCAAACTACTCAAAACAGGCTTGGGAAATTCTATAAAACAACTATAAGGGGGCAGATAAAGTGATATTAGTAAAAATTCAGCTCCTAAGGAGAGATTTTGAGACTTTTCTAATGAAGGATGGTGCGTCTATTTCAAATTTCCACACTTAAGTCTCTACTTTGATAAATCAGCTTAGAATTAATGGAGAAATAATGGAAGAATAGAGGATTGTTGAGAAAATCCTAAGAATTCTACCTACTAGGTTTGATCCTGTAGTCATTGCTATTGAAGAGGAAAAAAATTTATCCAAGATGACTATAGATGAGTTGATGGGTTCACTGCAAACCCATGAGCAACAGTTGAATAGATCTGTTCCTTCCCTACAACAATCTTTCAAAGATTAGACTAATGGAAGAGGTCGAGGAAGAGGTAGAAACAATAGAGGCAGAGGAAGAAGCAATACTATAAGAGGACACTCAAAAAGCCAAGAGGAGCCAAGCAACTCACAATCACAAACCAAAACCAGAAGAACAACAACAGTTCAGATCAAAGATATTACAAAAGAAATGTGCAATGTTATTACTGTCATAAGTATGGTCACTATGCTAGTGAGTGTAGGAAGAAGCAACATGACAATGGGAGTCAAAATGCAAATGTAGCAAATGAAAAAAATGAAAATGATAAACAATCTAATGTTTTTATTGTTTGCAACCTTGCTAAGTGAAACAATGATGAAGTTTGGTATTTAGACAGTGGATGCAACAACCACATGAGTGGTAACAAGAACTTTTTTGCTTCCATAGACAACAGTATAAAAATACAAATCAAAATGGAAAATGATGATAAGATTCTTGTCACTGGAAAAGGTGTTGTCAGCATTCAAACAAAGAATGGTGAGAAGCAACAAATCTAGGATGCCTATTATGCCTCCGACATGAAGCATAATCTATTGAGAATTAGACAAATGGTCCAAAATGGTTACAAAATCCTAATGGAAAATGGAGAATGCAAGATATTTGACAAAGGATGTAGCAAGAAAGTGATGGTAGTCATGCAGATGACAAGAAACAAAATGTTTCCTCTAAGGATGTACATAGTGTCTATGATAGACATAGCGAAAGGACAAAAACAACAATGTTCACCGACATTGACAACAAAAGAATAGAAATCAACTATGGAACATCAGTCTGCTTTCAGAACAATCATCAAAGACCCATCCAAACTTTTCCATTTAAGGTATGGGCACTTAAGATTTTCTAGTTTAAGTTTATTATATAGGAAAGGAATGGTTAGGGGTTTACCATCCATTGTAGAACCCAATGGAAAATGTGAGGATTACATTTTAGGAAAGAAACATAAACAACCCTTTCAATAAGGGTACTCTAGAAGAGAAAAACACCATTAGAATTAGTGCACTCAGATTTTTGTGGACCCATGAAAACCACCACCTTAGTTGGAAACACTTATTTCATGACATTCATAGATGATTATCGCAGAAAAATTTGGGTCTATTTCTTGAAAAACAAATTAGAAGCCTTTGAGAAATTTAAATGGTTTAAGGCATTAGTTGTAAAGGAAAGTGGAAACTATATCAAATCCTTTAGAATAGATAGACGGGGAGAGTACATCTCCAAAAAATTCCTAAAGTTTTGTAGGAATGATGGCATCCATAAAAAAATCACAACAAGATATACCCCACAACAAAATAGGGTGGTAGAAAGGAAAAACATAACCATTCAAGACATGGGAGCAAGTATGTTAAAATAAAAAGGGTTGTCACACATTTTTTGGGGAGAAGCAATAGCAACAACTATTTAAATATTGAATAGGTGTCCTCCAAAGGTTGTTCATGATAGGATTCCACAAGAGGTGTGGAAAAACAACAAATGGAGTGTTGAGCATCTAAGGATCTTTGGGTGTGTGGCATATGCATTGGTTCCAAAAGAGAAGAGGTAAAAAATTGATGGCAAAGGAGAAAAATGTATTTTCGTAGGCTATAATGAGGAGTATTTGAGAATGAAGCATGGGATGGAATGGTGGACAACACCACAAGTATTTTAGTCACAATAGACCTTGATGATGAGGAAGGTTCAGAAGAAAGCAACTTGGAAGGAGCTCAAGAGAAGAATAGCTCAGGGAGAAACTACCATAGAACATTGAAAAATAGCAAATCTAGCAGTGTTCAGTAGAACAACTTTGAACAGACACAATAGAGTAATAGCTCCAAAGTACAACAGAGCATTAGCTTGGATAGTCAGTAGTACAATAACTCCAGAGGTCAGAGTAGCAATAGCTCATAAGCTAATTTAGACCCTACAGTCATATCATTGATGCCATGAAAGACAAAGTGTGAGGGAGATTTATGATAGCACAAGGAATTCTGATTTTGATGAAAACTTGGATTTTAAATTATTCTCTTATAGTGATCCAACATACTTTGAGGAAGCTGTGAAAGAAGAAAAGTGGTGTAAGGCCATGGATGAAGATTTGGATATTATAGAGAGGAATCAAACATTGGAACTGACTGATTTACCGAAGGGTAAACAAGTAATTGGAGTCAAGTGGGTCTACAAGACTAAGTGTACAACAAAAGGTAAAATTGAAAGGCATAAAGCAAGGCTAGTGGTGAAAAGATATAAACAGCAAGTCGGTATTGATTATGATGAGACTTATGGAAGAGTTGCAAGGTTGGAAATAGTTCGAGTAGTCATAACAATTGTAGCCCAACACGATTGGAAGGTGTTTCAAATGGATGTGAAGTCAGCCTTCTTGAATGGAGTGTTGAAAGAAGTGTATGTGGAGCAACCACTTGGCTATGAAGTTCGAGGGCAATAGGATAAATTATATAGGCTCTCTACATGCTAAAACAAGCACTAAGGGTATGGTACAACAGAATAAACTCTTATTTTTTGAGTAATGGCTTCAACAAAAGTAGTAGTGAGCCCACACTATACATCAAAGCAACACAATGTGATATTTTTATTGTTGTTTTATATGTAGATGATTTGATTTTTACTAGGAATAGTGACAACTTGATTGTTGATTTCAAAGAAGTGATGAAGAATGAGTTTGAGATGATGGATTTAGGTTTGCTGAAATATTTTCATGGTATTGAAGTTCAACAAATAGAGCATGGCATATTTATTTTGCAAACTAATTATTCCAAGAAAATTTTAAGGAGGTTCAAAATGCAGAACAACAAACCTGCAGCCACACCAACAACAATAGGGCAAAAACTACACAAAGAAGAAAATAGTAATGATGTGAACAGAACTCTCTACAAGAGCATGGTTGGAAGTTTGATGTACTTGAAATCATCTAGGCTTGATTTAATGTATGCAGTAAGGCTAATTTTTAGGTTCATGGAAAAACCTAAGGACACACATTGGCAAGTAGGAAAAAGGATCTTAAGGTCTATGAATGGAACAACAAGTTATAGAATTTTGTATGCTGCAACTAATGAGTTCAAGCTAGATGGTTTCACAATTAGTGATTGGGTAGGAAATGTAGATAATAAGAATAGTACATTGGGATATGTGTTCCACATGGGACTGGGTGCAATTTCATGGGCATCCACGAAGCATCCTATTGTCTCTCTTAGCACAGCAAAAGCTGAATACATAGCAGAAAATGCAGCAACATGTCAAGCTATTTGGTTAAGAAGGATACATGCAGATTTGAAGGAAAACCAAGAAGACAACATAGTCAAACATTGTGACAATGTTTCCTCAATAGCTCTAACAAAGAATCCAGTGTTCCATGGATGCAACAAACACATCGAGATCAGATATCATTTCATAAGGGAGATGGTGGAACAAGGAGAGATTGAATTGTAGTATTGCAGATCTAAAGAAAAAATTATTGATATCTTCACCAAGGCATTACCAAAACACAAATTTGAACACCTAAGAGATAGGCTTGGCATTATGGACAGCTTCAAAGATTAGCTCTAAAAGGAAACTGCAGAATGATACTTGACTTTAGATTAAGGGGGAGTGTTGGAATATATTAATCTAAGTCAACATACATTTCTACCTACCCCCCACATAGACTTGAAAACTCTATTTTGAATCTACAACATTTAATAATGGTAGGTGATTTTGAATTTGAAATCAAGCACTCATTTTTTAGCAAAAAAATAAGACAAAAAGAAGGTATTCATTGGTTTTAGTAGGTAAGTTTTATTTTTTGTATTTTGAGAATACCCTGCAACAGTAAAATGAATGTTCATCACCAAACAAGGAGACAACAGACAATAGTAGGGAATGCTCTACAAAAGCAACAACTAATTATAGTTTAACAACAATAGCTTCAGTACTACAGTAAGCAGCAGTATAGGTGTGAGTGTAGCACCATTGTAAATTGGACAATAGTCCAAATATTTTAAGTTTTATTTTTGTCATGTAAAATAGAGAATATACTCTATTTTTTTGTAATTTTGAAAAGAAATCAAGGAATGTATAAATCTATTTTTTCTATGTCATTTTATGTTGTCTTTGTGCATTGTGTTTTGTTTTTCCTGTTCTATCCTTCATTCTATCACAACACATCATCTGTGTTTTGTATTGTTGCACCCCTGCCTACCAACATATATCTCATCAATCTATGGATAGTTGAAGAATATATTTCTCAAGGAGAAAACCAAGGAGAGAATCGGGTGCATATTGGATGGAGTTATATAAATGATCTTCACAATCTATGTTGAGTCAACAATGAAGGTGATTCACAAATTATGATTCACATAATTTACTCCAAGAGAGATATTAGTTGGAAACTCTCCAAGTGGATTGAGTGAATCCAACCATACTTTTGATTTAATTGTTTTTGATAAAAGGGATAAACGGGTTTTACAGGGACCTGAAACTACAAAGTAACATTACAAACAAAGACCAAAACAAAGGTCTGAAAGACAAAAAGGATGCCAGAGAGATAAAAACCAGCAAAAATAGACAGCTGCAAAAATCCGCAAAAAAGCCATCAGAAGGCCAGTAGACAGACAAATCGGGGCCCAGCCACGGCTAATCCATAGTCTTTAGAAGCTCGTCAGCAACCTCTTCCAGGTCCACCATATCCTGGACCCCCTCCATGAAAATTCGAGTCATATTTGGGGTAGACAGGGCTTTTCTTTTCATACTTGATCTAGTGTGCCTAGAAACCCCCGTGTCCTCATCCTGGTCTTTCTCCTTATCTAAGTCAACAATTAGCGCTCTATTCTGGGTTTTCTCCATTCTTTCGGTAAAGGCTTTGATGATTAATGAATTATGTTTGGATATTCTACAATTCTGATCAGCAATTTTTTTCATGGTTCCTTTAATTTTATCAAGATCATTTTCAACAGTACTGTCCTTTTGCATGCTATCCTTCGCAAAGGTATTCTTCTCCACTTCAAACTGTATTAGCCCAATAACTTTGGCTTCAATTTCCCCCAACTTACTATGAAGAGATATATTTTTGGTCTTCAACTCACTGATTTCATAAAATAACCATTTGGTAGAATTAAATTGGTCCTCAGAGCATCTCTTGGCAGTGCCAAGGAAGTCAAAGGGGGGGTCACAATAAAAATTGACACAAAAATTAACCGACTCCACACCCCTGGGAGGGCTACGATTCTCCTTTTGAATATTCTGAGGGGAGTGGGGATCCTCAAGACTAACCTCAGCCAATTTAGTAGAATCAACAGGAGAATCTTCAGGATAGGAAACTAACTTCTTAGCTAGAGAACTAGAGCTTGCAAAAATAGCAATAGGGTTAGCGCGGCCAAGAGTAGGAATAGCGCAGGCACCAGAGGGCTGGGGGGAGTGGCCAGAGGCAGAAGGGGGGGCAGGGGAAGTGAGGAGAGCTTGACACAGCCAGGAGTAACATTAGTCCCAGACATACTAGGCTCAGTATCATCCTCTTTAGGCTCCGAAGGGGCTAAAGGGTTTGAGAGGGAAGGCATATTCTGAAAGTGCTCATAAATGAGCCTTAAAAGACCTGTGTGAAGAATCAGGTATCTTTTAGGGTTCCTATTGTGGTCAGAAAAGCTATTTCTCAGGGAACGGAGCAAAAAGAAAGGGATGGGAACACGCACCTTATGCGAGAAGTGATTGAGCAGCACGAAGTGGTATCCATAAACCCTAGTGAAGCGGACGTCAAGAGTGATGTACTCCATTATAACCCTTAGCACTTTTCTCCATAAATATTTTATGGTGTCCACTTCATAGTAACTGTTTGACATCTTAACAAGTTTTTGAATCTCCTTTTTGGTCTTAGGGAACCTCATCACAACTTCATCAGAGAATTTCCTATCTCTAAAAAATTTATGCTCTTCAATCGGGATACCAGTAACCTCCGCAATCAAAGCTTCATCAATCTGAACTTTCCTCCCAAAGAGGAGAACCTCCCCATTGTTCTAGTTTTTCTCAAAGAAATTTGTAATCTCCTCCTGAGGGCCGTGGAGTTTCTTGATGAATTGAAGTAGGCCACCACTTCTTATTTTGCTCCACACTTTAGTGTTCTTGGTGTGTGACTTGAAACTGGTAGGTTCAACCCTCTTCCATTCCCCACCCATTTTTGAGATCTCAATGCAAATACTGTTGCAAATGGAGAACCTATTCTAAATAGTTCCTTTGCTTTGCAGGACCCACAAAGCATGCCAAGGTAAATAATTACTCTATCGGATACTCTCTGCCCCATGTAGTCTACTAATTTTGTTAGTCATGACTTGTACCTTCATCATTATTACAACATGCTGCCACTTTTCCATTCACCACATCAAGCACCAATAAAGCTTTAACATTAGAATAGAGGTCAATCCTTTTGTGCCACATGAGGATTTTATCACTCTTAACTCCCTCATTAGCAAAAAAATCCGTAACAGCATTCGCCTCGTGGTAAGCATGAGTGATTTTAATTCTTTCAAACTTACTAAGTAAAACCTTAGCATCTTCAATCCAATTTTTAATCGACCATGCGAGCTGGGACCTACCACAAAGGATGTCTATTATATTTTTTGAATCACCTTCAAGCCATAAATTTTTACATTTAATTTCCACTGCTAGGTTGATTATGTAATAAGCGCCCGCCGCTTCCACCACATGATTAGTTTGGACCCCTAAAGGGGTGGCAACAGCTCCCATAAAGTTACTTGCCGAGTCCCTTAGGACCCCACCACACCCAACCTTCCTCGAATTTCCTTTAGTTGCACCATCAAAGTTGGCTTTGGCCTAGCCATCCATAGGAAACTCCAGCAAACTCTCTCCCTAGATTTTTTGGCTAGATTTGGAGCATTGGAAATATCCCATTTAATTATGCATTCCCTAGAAATCTAGCTATCATAAGGAGAGCAAACCACAACCTCAAACTTATCCTCCCTGAAGGGAACAGCAAAGAAGTTCTCTTTAATCATCCTAAGAATTCTTTCAAAAACAATTTCCTCCAACGATTCCTTATCCCTGAAGATCCTGTGGTTTCTCTCTTTCCAGATTCTCCATGCCACATGGGGGAACGAGAAGGCCCAAAGTTTTTTTATAAAGGGGTTGAGAGAAGGGGCTTTCCATTGAACAAAAAAGTCTTCAACCGACTCCAGGGGGACCCAAGAAAAATGCCAACATTTCATAAGCTTGTTCCAAACCAGAGAGGAGAAAGGACAATGGATAAAGAGGTGGTTAACTGATTCAGCCTCGCTTTTATAGAGGTAGCATCTGTTGGAGAGCATAAAACCTCTTTTATAAAGATTGTCAACAGTTAGCACTTTATTTTGGAGCAAAGACCAAAATAAGATGTTAACCTTAGGTAAGAGATGCTTATCCAAGCATACGACCACAAAGGGGGGGGATTGAGAGCATGTGAGAGCCTAGCAAAAGCGGAAGAAATAGAAAAGCACCCAGAAGGTTCATACTTCCAGATCAGACTGTCCTCCTAATTTTGGCAAAGTCTAACAGCATTCAAAGAAGAGTAAACAGAGACCAAAGTAGGGTTTATCAGGGGGAGATTGATCCACTTACCATCCCTCCAATAATCTTTAACAAAGAGGTCATAATTGTCTTTGCAACAATCAGCCCATCTTCTGAGATTCCCATCCTAAGTCAGAGGTTCATTGTGCAACCAACAGTCATACCAAAATCTTATCTGGTTACCATTGCGAACCTGCCATTTCAATCCTGATTCCACCACCTTAATCCCATTAGTCATATAGTTCTAGCAACTTGATCCTTTTGGGAGAAGAGGATTCTCAATAAGATCCTTGAGGGAA
Source organism: Sequoia sempervirens (assembly GCA_007258455.2). NCBI lineage: Eukaryota > Viridiplantae > Streptophyta > Pinopsida > Cupressales > Cupressaceae > Sequoia > Sequoia sempervirens. The sequence goes on along the minus strand of VDFB02075321.1, from coordinate 51,401,784 downwards.
TTGTTATTCTGCAAATACTTGCTTTTAATTATTTCACTCCATTCCCTAGAGGAGAAGAATAGTCTCCATATCTATTTAGCTAGGAGTGATTTGTTCAACAGTCTGATTTTTCTTAGCCCAAGGCCTCCATCCTTTTTTGATCTGGAAACTAGGTCCCAACCAACAAGAGGCATTCTTTTTCTTTCTTCGACTCCCGACCAAAGGAATCTATTTTGGATCTTTTCACTGGTTTCATCATATTTGGTTGGGATTTTGAAAAGACTAAGAGCATAGATAGGGAGATTCTGCAGGGAGGCTTTAAGAAGCTGAAGTTTTCCGGCTTGGCTTAGGAGAGCTTCTTTCCAACTAGAAAGTTTTTTCCCAAACCTATCAGCTAGAGAGATCCAAAAAGAATCTGAAGGTATTAAGCATAGAGGTAACCCCAGATAAGCAGCAGGAAGGGACTCTATCTTGCAACCAAGAATTCCAGCAATCTTCCTCTGTCTGTGCAAAGGAGTATTAAAGAAATACAGCGAGATTTTTTGCTTATTTATCATCTGACCAGAAGCTCCTCCATAGGTATCCAAAAGTTTCTTCATCTCTTTAGCCTTCGAAATAGAAGATCTACCCATCAGTAGAGTGTCATCCATGAACTATTGGTGAGAGAAAATCAAATTGCTCGAAGACGATTTGAGCCCCACAATAGATTTTTGAGCAACCAGTTTACTCATGTTCCTGACAAAACTCTCAGCCATAATCGTGAAGAGGATAGGAGAAATGGGATCTCCCTGTCTTAACCCTCTAGAGCTACAGAAAAAGGTGGAAGGGGTCCCATTAATCAGAACCGCCACAGAAGCAGAAGTAATGAGTTGTTCAATCAGCTACAAAACCCTTTCATTGAAGCTAAAAGATTTTAAAATTTTAAATAGAAAGTTCCAATCCACCCTGTCATAAGCCTTCGATATGTCAAGCTTTAGCAGAAAGCCTTCTAATTTAGAAACCGAGAGGGAGTGAATATTCTCATGAGCATGGACAATGGAATCAAGAATTTGTCTTCCAGGCACAAAACCATTCTATTGAGGAGCAATAATAGTGGGCAGAATGAGAAGCAACCTAGAGGTAAGAACCTTCGAAATGATTTTGTAGAAATAATTACAGAGGCTGATAGGTCTGAACCCTTCAAAATCCTACACTTCAAGTTTTTTGGGGATAAGAACCAAGAAAGTGGCATTTAACTCTTTCAAAAGATTTCTAGAATGGAAGAACTCTTTCACCACCTTCTCAACATCCTCCCCAACAATATCCCAGAACCAATGGAAAAAAAGTAATGGGAAGCCATCAAGACCAGGCACTTTGCTTCTTTCAAAAGAGAAAACAGCTTTTTTAATTTCCTCACTAGTGGGTATAGCAGTCAACATTTCATTGTCTCTAGAGTTAACAATCCTGGGGATAACATCCAGTAATTGATTTTGGTCCTCCAAGTTAATTCCCTCTTTCTCAAATAAAAGGTTCTTAAAGAATAGGACAGCCTCTCTTCTGATGTCATCTTCATCTTCATATTTTCTACCATTAGCAACAATCGCAGAGATTTTATTAGCAGCTCTATGTTTAGAAGCAAAGATGAAAATATCTGATGTTTTTGTCTCCAGCCTTTAAGCAAAGAGCTCTGGACCTTTGTCTCCAAAATTCCTCTTCTTTAGCAATTATCTCATGAAGTTTTGTGAGAATTTCGTTCTCCTTCTCCTTAGTTTCATTCAGGTAGCCTTCCTTCTGAATTTTGTTTTGGATTTCAGAAAGCCTAAACTGAAGATCATATTTGATTTGAAAGATATTGCCAAAAGACTCTTTTTTCCACTTTCTGAGATTCATTTTAACTTCTCTTAATTTTTTGGTGACTCTAAATAAGGCAGTGCCCTTTATATTAATATTACACCATTTCCTTATTTCCTCTCGAAGAAGAGGATGGGAAAGCCACATCTTCTCAAAATGAAAAGGAGTATTCCTCTTAATCTTTAAGTTGTCAACAACAAAACTAATAGGAAAATGGTCAAATTAGGTGATTGAGTATTCCTCTTAATCTTTAAGTAGTCAGCAACAAAACTAATAGGAAAATGGTCAGATTAGGTGATTGAAAACTTTTGATTTAATTGTTGATTTTTCCATCAAACCTATATATCATCAAACAAATTAGGTGATTGAGTTGCTTTCTAACCATGTCATTTGATTAGGTTATTGAGTCCCTTTTCTCAAGGAAGACTAAATATTGGGGGGTTTTTTAGAGATCACTAGTATAGATAACTCTTGAGAAGGATTGTAGGATGATTATGAAGTGGTTGTTTGACAGCTTGAAACTCTCCATTTTTTAGGAATCTCTATGCTCACACAATTGTCTCTAAGCTCACACAATTGATGACTAGTCAATAATAACTCATACCTTTTTGGGTGTTGATATTTCTTTCTACACAAGCATGAAAATTATATGATTTGAGGATAGAAGATAGGATAATTATGCTTAGTTGTACTTGTGCATGCTCTCATGGTGATATATTGACCCAACTTTATTGAGCTTTCCTCTTGGAGTTTGATGCTATTGAGATAGCTATTTGACAGATCATTGAGGAAATTTTTTGGGGGAATGAATTATGCATGATGTTGAGATGCTAGAAAAAATCCTATTTAACATTGTTCAGTCAATGAGGGATGGGGATGCATGCAATCAATAGATATGTTCTCTTGTGTTTTAGAGAAGAGGGATTAGTGACCATCTTGGCTCTCTGCAAGTGTTCAATATTGGGGTTGGTTGGTGATGCAATTTTTATCACTATTCTAAAGAGAAACTATTGTGATAGCGGAAACATAAATTCATAAAATTAAAATAATATTGTAGTACAAGTTAGTCACCAATAAACATTAGAAAAGATTTAAAAAAATAATAGAATAACATTTAACAAGAAACAAATTTACATGGTAAATCTTTGATAATATTTCAAGGAAACATCCATCAGGTAAAGTATTGGTATTATTATTGTTAAGATAAATTTATTACAATCTTAAAGCTATTGTTGTTATTCAATTAATTATTTTTCATTGAAAGCTACAAAGATATATATATATATATATATATATATATATATATATATATATATATATATATATAATATCTTCAAGATAACAACCATCATCAAACTTAGAAAAATCTAGATTTTTTCCCTTAAGAAAATTATGAATTATCTCTTAAGAAAAAAATAATTTAAGATAAGATTTTTGTTTTATTGTTTTAATTTATTGTCATTATCAAACAATCTCCACATGAAAAAAATTACTTGATACTTTTCCATGTCCACTCATCACCTTTTTTGCAAGCCAATAGAAGCCAAATTCCACCTCATTTTCTCTGTGTACTAGTTTTGTAAACATGTTTGCACAAATTTTTGGTGTATTAAATTTCTCAAGAAATACTCCACATCTATGAATGACCTTTCTTACGAAATTGTATTTAATTATAATATGCTTGGTACTATTGTGATAAGATGGATTTTCAGCCAAATGGATCACTTTGACAATCACAAAATACAATCACCTTGTCCTACACTTTTCCAAAATCACCCAAAAGACCCTTTAACCAAATCATTTCTTTGCATGCATGTGATACATACATATACTCAACCTCATTAGTTGATAAAAAAAAAATTTTGAAGCTTTGACATCCAAAAAATAGGCCCTCTTACAAAAGTAAAGACATAACCTAAAGTATATCTATTTTTTTCCAAATCACCCACCAAATCTAATTCAACATAACCATAAAGTGCACCACTACAACCATAAAAGGTGATACAATTTAATCATTTTTTTCTCTAAGATATTGAAGCAGACATTTCACTACTACTTTATTCTCTTTACTTGGATTTTTCATGTATCTACTAAAAAAACCAAGTGCATGTGAAATATTTGGTCTTGTACATACCATTGCATACATTAAACTTCCTACTATACTAGAATACAATACATAAGACATGTAATCCTTTTCATCTTTATTACTAGGACGTAAACTTCAAGACATTTTTTAAAATGAGAATCTAAAGGGATATTTACTAGTGCCACATTCTTCATTAATCTAAGGAGGATCTTCTCCATATATTTCTACTACAATAACCAAAGGTTACCAAGTTACTTGTCTCTATACATATTTTCATGCCCAAAATTTGTCTTTCTACTCCTAGACCCTTCATATCCAAATCCCTAGCCAACTAATCCTTTAATAGATTGATCTCAACTATCCTTTTTCCTGCTACAAGAGTATAATAAACATATAACACTAAGAGAATGAATAAACCACTTTTCAAACTTCTAACTTGTAAACATAATGGTCATACTCACTCCATGTAAAATTTTGGCTCACTATGGTGGAATCAAACTTCTTGTACCATTGCATGGATGATTGCTTCATGCCATATAGTGACTTCTAAACAAATTTTCTATTGTGATATTGAACAAACCATTTTGTTTGTTCCATATATATCTCATCATTCAAATATCCATGTTCGAATTTTGTTTTAACATCTAGCTTCTCTAACTCAAGATTGAGTAATGCAACTAATGCTAATACAACCCAAATAGAAACACACTTAATAACTAGTCATTTGTTTTTATGAAAATCAATACCTTCCATTTGAGAATACCCTCTTACCACTAGTCATTCTTTATACCTTTCGAATTTATCATCAACACCCTGCTTTAGTTTGAAGACCCATTTGCAACCAACAACTTTCCTACCTTTTTAGATTTCTACCAAGTCCCATGTTTCATTCTTCTCCAAGGCATCCATTTCTTCTTTCTTTTCTATTTTACACTTCGCACTTTCATTACCATCCATTTCTTCCTAATAACAACTAGATTCCCCACCGTTAGAAACCAAAGAAATAGATGAAACATAGTCATTATACATCTTAGGAGGCTTTTTTACCTATGTAGATATCCTTAGAGAAGGTTGTGGTATTTCCATATTTTCATGTATTTTTTTTGCATTCTCATCTTCTTCAAAATCTTCTTCTTATTCCCTATTTTTGTAAATGGATGAGTTTCCAACTAAATTTTTTGATGTTTAGATATTTGTTCCTATTTCATTCCAACTTCTACTATGTCATATTTTATGAAAGGAGATTCTTCAAATACTTCATCCTTACTAATTATTATTTTGTGAGTAGTAGGATATCACAACATGTATCCCTAAATTTAATCTTCATAACCAACAAAAAAATATTTTTTAATTTGAAGTCCAATTTAGAATGTTGATCTTTAGAAATAAGACCATATGCATCACAACCAAAATTTTCAAATTTGAATAATCAAAAAATTGACCTATTCATACTTAAAGAATCTTACAATTCTATTGCAATTAATGGTGATTGATTTACGAGATAGAAATATGTAGAAACTAATCTTTCCCACAACCCTTGCTACAAATTTGCATTACTGGTCACTCTCTTTACTCTCTAGAAGAGTCATATTCATGTGTTTGACAACACCATTTTGTTGAAGCTTGTGTAAACTATGGTTTTATGCCTTTTGATGCAAACTTCCTTACAATATTTTTCAGATTCCAAAGATGTGAACTCACTTCCATTATCTATTCTTAAGCACTTGATTGATATGTGAGTACTATTTTTAACCAAAACTCTAAATTTCTTAAATACACTAAACACATCAACTTTAATTTTAAGAATATAAACCACACCTTTCTATAGTAATCATTTATAAATGTCATAAAATATGATGATCCTCCAAAAGAAACTAAAGGGGATTGCCCCCAAAACTTTGAATGAATAAAAACTAGAATACCCTTAATTGTATGACTACCCAATTAAAATATTTTATAGATTGCTTCCTAAGAGCACAATGCTTGCATAAATTAAAATTTAGAAATTTTAAATCTAGAAGTAACTTATAGTTTAATAATTCCTTCAACCCTTTCTCACTCATATGACCTAGTTGTTGATGCCATAAATGAGTAGATTCACTTATTTCTCAGATACCACCAATGCTTCATTTATTATAATACTACATTTTATATTGTAAAGGTTTCTAATATTTGTAGCCTTCATGACCACCAAAATACATTGGAAAGTTTTCGTGATCTACCTTGACATGTCAATTTATAACCTGGATAATCCAAAACTTCTAAGGAAATTGAATTTTCTTTAGTTTTGGTACATTTCTTACCTCTGTTAATGTCCTTACAATACCATCAAACATTTTAACATTAATTCTCCCAATTCTAACAATTTTACAAGAAATATTAGTTTTCATAAGGACAGCACCACCATCAATGGATTGGTAATAACATAACCAAATCATATGTAGACACGTGATTAGAAGCACCTAAATCTAATAATCATTCCTCAAGTAATATTGTAAGGTATTACAAATAGATAATACATCAACCATTCTTGAACTTGTCTCAACCAAATTTTCTTCCTTTTTGGAGTCATCATTATGTTCTTTCCACTTCTAATAATATTTTTTGAGATGTCCCCATTTATTGCATTACTAACATTTTCCTTTACCATTTTTTTCCTTTTGACTTAAATTTAGATGTACCTCTCAAATCTTTCCTTTTTTCTATGGATCAACCCTTAGCCACTATTGCTTCTAGTTTGGATTTTTCTATGCTATATTTCCTATGCACCTTTCATAAAATAAAGCTCCTAGAATATAATTAAATTTGGGGGTTTTAATTGTGGTAGAGCTAACAAAAATGACTAAATGGTTCCAAGATTCAAAAAATGAACATAATAATGTGACTACCTTGTCTTCATCTTCAATTGTTACACCCATACTATTTAATTAATATATAAGAGTATTAAAAACATTTAAATGATAAAAAAAATTGTGTACCTTACTTCATTTACAAACATTAAAACTGTCTCTTCAAGTAGATCTAGTTTGTCATGGATTTTTTCATGTAAATAATCTCCATTCTACTCCATAAGTATATAAATACTTCCTCTCTAATAATATTCAAAAGATCGTCATCTACTAAACACAATTGAATTGTGCTTAGAAGAGCTCTCATACCTAGATCATCGAAGTCCTCATCAATCATATTCATAGGTTTCTTTGACTTTTCTACCAATTCCTAGTGCAATAATTGTTGCATTCAAAAATCACACATCTTGACCTTCCATAGCTTAAATTTATTCTTCCTTTGATTTTGCAAAAAAACACTGAATCTTAAATTAGATGTTATAAAATAATTTCTCTAATACCACTTATCGTGTAAGTAGATTGTAAACCCACAAAATTAAAATAATATTGCAACACAAGTTAGTCACAAATAAATAATAGGAAAGAGTAAATGGAATAAAATTTAACAAGACACAAATTTATATGGTAGAACTTTGAAAATATGTCAAGGAAACATTCATAGGGCAACATATTAGCATTCTTATTACTTATAGAAATAAATTACATTCTTCACACAACTGCTGCTATTCAATCACTTATTTTCTATTAAAGACTACATATGTATATATACACATACATATACATATATATATATACAAATATGCATATACATATACATATACATACATGCACATATATACATATATACATATCTATACATATACATATGTATATATACATATATATGTATGTATATATGTATATATACATACATATGCATGTATGTATATATGTGTGTGTATATATATATATATATATATATATATATCTTTATATATATATATATATAACAAGAACCATTTAGTTTAGAAAAAATCACAAAAAATTTGATGCAGGAGCATCCAGTGGTGTGAGGGCAATCTTGCATCACCCAAAAAGATGATTTCCATTTTTGTTCCTGTTGTTTTCTTTTTGTAGATGTTTTTGTATTTCTGGATACCCTTTTCGTGAATAAGAGTTTCCAACTTTCAGAACTACTTTTCTACTTTTTCTGCTCAACTGCTATTTTTAGCAGGTTTGCATTTGAAGTCGTGGGAAGACAGAAATTTATGGGAAGGTTCAGGATGGAAAAATACACAGTCTGGTGAAAGAATCAAGTCAAGATCATTCATGACTTGAAAGTTATTCAAGTTCCAATTTCTGCTTTTTGACCTGAAAAACCTTCCGAGCTCAGTTTGAGGCACCAAAGGATCCCGGATGGGCCTGAAAATTTGCGAAAACGCCAAAGTAGTCTGCCGAAAGCCTACTTTGTGGAAAATCGTCTTTTCGAGACCTTTCCGAAAAGGTATTATCATTGAAGATCCAACGGTCGGATTAAAAGTTATGGCTGCCGGAAGTTGGTGCATATTTTTGAAATGTGCTAATTTTCAACTATGAATTTAACTTGAATTTCAAATTGTAATTTTGGCGCCAAACCGTCAAAAATCTTATCTCGAAGGTTGTTTTTGGTTCCAAACCGAAATAGGCCTATTTAGGGGCTTGTTTATGATTTTTGGGTAACTTTTTGGGGAAAGAAGTTCGCATGCTGTGAAAGGGGATCTGGGTAATTTTCTGTAAGTTTGTAATTTGCATGTATCACAGAGCTCGAGGATTTGTGATCCTCTGCATGTAAGATTTTTCATTATTGAATAATAAGAAAGTTTGCTAGTTGTGTGCATTATTTCTGTGTCTCGGGTTTGCTCCCTCGTCAGGTGGTATCAGAGCCGGTTTTGAGCGCAGTGAACAGATCGCCGATCGCGGAGGCGCTTGCACCAGACCGTGGTTGTGGGTTCAAGATCTTCAAGATGCCTCCAAGAGTGATGCCCGGTAGGCGTGGTGGTGCCGAGGTGGCCGAGGTGGTAGAAATGCGATGGAAGAGATCCATTGGCAGCCGAGGGTTTCAGAGCCCTCCAGAGACAAATTGATGCGTTGCAAGAACAGATGAGAAGAGGGTTAAACCCGGGAAGGAGAGGAGAAAGTGAGGATGAAGACGAGGTGGAAGATTCAGATGTAGAAGAGGAAGAAGAATTGATCGATCAAGATCAGATGCGGTTGATAAGGGCCATTTCAAAGATCGGAAAAAGACCCAGAATTGAAGTCCCCAGTTATTCCGGAAGTCTGAACCCGGAAGAGTTGATCGATTGGATCAACGAGCTAGAAGAATATTTCGAATATGAAGAAGTAGAGGACCCAGATCGGGTTAAGTTTGCAAAGAAAAAAGCCGAAGGGCCATGCCAATATATGGTGGAAAGAGGTCCACTTGAGAAATCGAAGAGGAAAAAGGAAAGATCGCCAGCTTCTGGGATCGCATGGTGGAGAAACTGAAGAAGCA
>VDFB02075321.1:51310958-51388537 GCA_007258455.2 Sequoia sempervirens | reverse complement strand
CCTAAGATGAAGGTTCGTCCCCGAAATGAAGAGGCATGAATCATGGAATGCATATGAGGTAGAGTTGCCAGATGGATTCAACATTTCCCCTGTGTTCAACATTTCAGATTTGACAGAGTATCATGAAGGTGGCGCAGAGGAAACACCTACAATGGAACAGTTTGGCATTCCAAAGACCTACTCTGTGAGAAGGAGGAGATTGAAGAAACTCTAGATAGTCGTGGTGAAGGAGTACCAAAACAAAGCAAAGCATGAAGAGTATCCGTAAAATGGAAAGGAAGGCCCGCGGGAAGATTCTCTTCTTGGTTGTCTAAGGCAGAGGGTTGACCGCTTTGGGTTTTCCTCAACCATCCGAGACGGATTCGGTCACTTCCTCAAATTACCTGGTGTCCGATGCAGAGTTATCCTAGCTGGTGTGAGGGCAATCTTGCATCACCCAAAAAGAGGATTTCCATTTTGTTCATGTTGTTTTCTTTTTGTAGATGTTTTTGTATTTCTGGATACCCTTTTCGTCAAATAAGAGTTTCCAACTTTCAGAACTACTTTTCTACTTTTTCTGCTCAACTGCTATTTTTAGCAGGTTTGCATTTGAAGTCGTGGGAAGACAAAAATTTATGGGAAGGTTCAGGATGGAAAAATACACAGTCTGGTGAAAGAATCGTCAAGATCATTCATGACTTGAAAGTTATTCAAGTTCCAATTTCTGCTTTTTGACCTGAAAAACCTTCCGAGCTCAGTTTGAGGCACCAAAGGATCCCGGATGGGCCTGAAAATTTGCGAAAACGCCAAAGTAGTCTGCCGAAAGGCCTACTTTGTGGAAAATCGTCTTTTCGAGACCTTTCCGAAAAGGTATTATCATTGAAGATCCAACGGTCGGATTAAAAGTTATGGCTGCCGGAAGTTGGTGCATATTTTTGAAATGTGCTAATTTTCAACTATGAATTTAACTTGAATTTCAAATTGTAATTTTGGCGCCAAACCGTCAAAAATCTTATCTCGAAGGTTGTTTTTGGTTCCAAACCGAAATAGGCCTATTTAGGGGCTTGTTTCTGATTTTTGGGTAACTTTTTGGGGAAAGAAGTTCGCATGCTGTGAAAGGGGATCTGGGTAATTTTCTGTAAGTTTGTAATTTGCATGTATCACAGAGCTCGAGGATTTGTGATCCTCTGCATGTAAGATTTTTCATTATTGAATAATAAGAAAGTTTGCTAGTTGTGTGCATTATTTCTGTGTCTCGGGTTTGCTCCCTCGTCAAAATTCCCTTAAGGAAATTATGAATTATCCCTTAAAGAAATACATATTTTCATCGAATAAGACTTTTGTTTTATTTTTTTAATTTCTTGGCATTATCCAACCAAAACAAGAACCTATGTTAGTCCATTACTTTGTTCAAGAATAGGATTTTGAAATATACATATGTATATATACATATATATGTATGTATATATGTATATACACAGATATATATGTATATATACACACACATATATATATATATATATATATATGTATATGTATATATATGTATATGTATATATATACATATACATATGTATATACATATACATACATATATACATCTATATATACATATACATATATACATACATATATATATACATATATATATACATATATACATATACATATTTACATATTTACATATATTTATACATATATACATATATATATAACAATCACCATTTGATTTAGAAAAAATCACAAAAAATTCCCTTAAAGAAATACATATTTTCATTGCATAAGACTTTTGTTTTATTTTTTTAATTTGTTACCATTATCCAACCAAAGAAAGGACCTATGTCAGTCCATTACTTTGTTCAAGAATAATATTTTGAAAGATAATGAGGGTGTTTATACTTTCTTTGTTGGACAACTTTCCTCTCTTCTTTCTCCTCCCCAAAACTGATAGATTACAAGAAATGACCTCTAAGCTTAGGAAATTAATTAATTAGAGGTCATAGCTAGTTAGATTTTGGTTTGTCTCTTGTCTTGCAAACCACATGTAATTTTTTGGTTCTATTTTAATAAAAAACACCTATCTCATGATAGGAACTTTCCTAAAAAAAAAGAAAAAAAGAAGAGAAAAAAATATATAAAGATTATTATTATATATTTTCAATAATGTGAAGATTAAAACAAAATTGAAACTCGTTGTCAATATTTTCTTAATATATTAAAAAAGATTAACTTAAAAAAATTAATTTACATTAAAAAGATAATTTATCATTTATTAATAAATACAATGAAATTAAAAATAAAAATAAATAGATGAATATTACCTAAAGAATATAACGAGTGTAAAAATTTCCAATATTCTAATATTCTTTTCAATGTATTTCTTTTTGAAAAGGAATGAGAAGGGTGTAAGTGAGGTGAGGGAGGAAAGGCTATTTTAGGGAAGGATATGTAGTTGAGAGAAATGTACTTTCTAAAGTACCACTATAATACTATTGGTTGTGAAGTCCAATCAGCACTGTCTTTCCAATTTGCCCCTTCTCTTGACTCTTCATCTTTTTGAAGAGCATATTTTTGGTTCTCAATCACTTGTATTGATTGTTGAAAAGTTGCATTTCATTGCTACAATTATAAATGATATTACCTTATTTTTCTTATGGATGTAGTTATACATTAGTGAACCACGTAACTCTATTTTTTGCTTATATTTTTATATGTGTGTTTGTTTTTTCTATTTTCTCAGTAGTTGTTCAGGTTTATATAGATAATTTTATGGTCATATGACTGTATCTACGAACTTTATTATGGTCATATGACTATATCTACGAACTTTATTATGGTCATATGATTGTATCTACAAAAATTTTAACTATAAAATTTGTTTCAAGAAAATATCATTGAAACATGAAATATTCAGCAAACCATAATGATTTATAACAAAGTATAGTAAAGATATATTTGGAAGGTTGGGCTTAATAAGACACTCTAATGATTGACTTTGTACATGATTCATGACCTCAATTTTATTATGTTCTCTCTTCTTTTTCCATTACACTTTATTCTTGTCACTCTCCACAATCATGTAGTCACTATCAATAAATAGTTAAAAACTTTATCTTTAAAAATATTTAACATTTTGCAAAAGTAAAATTTTAATTTAAAACAATAAATTAAACATAAATAATTATTTAATTAATAATATATTATTAATATTTAATATATTATATATAATTTTAATTTTAATTATTATAGATAAATAATATATTATATATTTTTAATAATATAATATATTATATATTTTATTTAAACTATATTTAATATTATATAATATACTTAGTAATTATTTAATTAATAACATATTATAATTAATATTTAAAATAATATTAACTAGCATATATATATTAAAAATTTATATATATAAAATACGCCAAGAGTTATTCTTCTCGAGGTGCCTATTTTCATCATTTTTTTTCAGTGGAAATTTGTAACCAATTGATAAAAATAGACACCTTGAGAAAGATATCTCTCAACATATATATATATATATAATTTATAAATCTATTATATTTTCTTGCTTTGTTATATTAGTATACTGAAAATTGTATGTTAATTAAGTAGAAATGAGTATTAGTTATCATGTATTTAATGTATTGACTTATGTTTAGAAAAATAGATCTAAAATAAAATAATTTTTCAATTTTAAATCCATAACTTTTTATCAAAATAATGAATTCATATGTTAAAGAATATTAAATACTTCTATAGTTGTTATATATTGGACCTACATAGCATGCTTTGAAATTGATCTCCATCTAACATTGATTATATTTGCAAATGAAATTGATAACTCTATGAAGTGCAAATAGTATAATCCCCATAATATGGATTTAAAGGTGACATAATAATGAACTTTTTAAACTATATGAAAAAGTATCACATTAAATAATATAAATTCTTCATAACCTTATGCAAATTCCTCATAACCATGTATTTAATTAAATTGGATAGAAAGATATATGCCCCTTTTTACAATGTTAATATAAAAACACAAATTTAAAATTATATTAAACTTTGACTATTGAAAAATGTCTATTATATTTTAATAAAATAACTTTGGAAAAAATAATAGGGGTTTTGTTAGCCGCCTCGACCACTCCGCAAAGGGAAACATGATCAGCCAGCTTGCCATTGTATCAATTAAAAGGAATTGTACAAAGAGGTAAAATTTTGATGAAAGGGTAGCCTCAAGATTAGATTACATAAGGTCCGCAAATACTCATATTCTAATAGAGTCAAATAATTCATGAGCATTAACTATACATTTAGATCATAGACTACATATTGGAAAGTTTTCGATTGCAATAGAGCTATATTCAGGAGCTTGCATATACGCTACATGTTGGAAAGTTTTTGATTGCAATAGAGCTACTGGTTGAAATTTCTGGCATATTGAAGGTCTAGGAAGGGTGCTGATCCTCCTTCATTCTTGCAAATTTTATAATATTTTGATAGTGAACTTAGTAAGTGTAGCAAACAACTGATTCTTGGGGTTTCGGCCTGTAAGGATGTAACGCCCCGCCGTGCAAACCTCAATGGAACTAATAACAACGAAACAATTTTTTTTTAAAAGAACATAAGATTGAATTTAAATATTCCAATATAACAATGTAGTAAGTTACATGACTAATTCCAATGGGGTACACGAAGTGTCATTACTATATTAACCCATAACAACGATAATAAGATAACAATAATTAAACAATTACGTAAATCTATTCATTCCCATTTCATCATTTAAATATCAATTAACCAATAACCATATTCATAACATATGTACATAAGACGACGAAAGATACTATAAAGATATGAAGCATTTATATTACCACAGATATAACACAACATAACGCAACTATTACAAATGATCGTTCCTGAATAAATACATGGCCTGAATATACATTACATCCAACTGATAGTAGAATACAATTGACTGAAAATACATCTCAACAACCACATATACAATTTACAACAAGGTCATCCCAACACATGTGGGAGGAAATACATCAATGAATACATTACATCTGAAGTATAACATACATGTAGTACATAAGAATTACTGGATCATCAACATCCTCTAAAACCCTACAATAAAAGATACATCTGTAACAGAAAGGGAACCCAATGGGGTGCAAAGCATGTTCCACCCAACCACTCTCATGCTGAGAGTAGACAAGGAAGGGTCCCCGACCAAGCACACCTAACAAACAAAGACTAACTCCAAATAGACAACTTAACATCAAAGACCACTTAGAAACTCAACAACGACAAATCCACAGGCACAACAACAAACCACTTCAGAACATAACAACAAGTCATAATCACAACATCAATGAAACTCAACACATAATATCAAAGACTATTTCCAACAATAACCAAAGAGAAATCTATAAATCACTTAACCAAAACAAACAAAATATCACTTAACAACTACAATCACAAAGTCACTTAACAACTACAAACACAATATCACTTAACACAAGGTTACAATGCTTCCAGAGAATAAAGATCATGAACATCACACAATAACTAATTAACTGTCGACATAGGAAGAGTGTCATGCATAAATTGCCATGAGTTACCCTGGCTCAACCTTCCTAGGCTACCAGACCCCCATCCTGGGTTACCCTAGCTTGCCTCTACTGGCTGTTAGACCCTCACGCAAAACTATGCATCCCATCTCATCTCGAGCCTTATCATTCACTTGCTTCACGAGAAAGACATTCTTTATCTTATTAGTGTGAAAGATCCCCATTAATTCTTTTAGATTATCACTTAGTTAAACTCTAGGTGAGTTACCCTGGCGCCCGTTTGTGTGCCAGACCCCCACAAAGAGCCACTCTCCTATCGACAACACACAAGGTGCAATACCACAACAAGTAACTAGACAACATAACCTCTCCAATCCAAGGAGGAAGCAAAATAAGGAAACTCACTTCGAACACTGGAGGAAAACAAATAGGAACACACACTCCTTCCAAAGGAGGTACAAGTCTCATTACCCTCTCCTATTTCTCAGGAGGCACAAATCCCCATTCGTGGAAATTGGGTACAACATCATAGTACGACTCTATACCATTCCCAAGGTAATTCGCAAATTGAACCATTACAAGAAACATCTCATCCTAGAGAACTTCTCTAGAAGACTTACATAGACCCTTAACCCCATTTTCCCGACATGGAGAATAAAAGAAACATGACAGAAAAGCATTCCATCTCTGAAAGCCCTTAACAATAACTTAAACTCTTACGAAAGGTAAGGTAAACCTAGGGTTTTCCCATACGACACAATTAAACAAAGAAGAGAGTACCACAACAAACTTGACGAATAACCTCAAGAAAACAATTACTTAAGAACAATTCCATAAAGAAATATTTCCAAACTCAACAATTTCATCAAACAAATAAATCAACAATTCGAGATTATTCAATTCAAAACAAAACACACTGTTAAATTCAAATTCGCACAATTACATTATAACATCATACCTTTAAATTTTAACTATTCGATTTAATTATAATCACACAGCTTATTTCCAATTTCCTCAATTAAACTATATCACTATATCAAGTAAAAATTATCATATTAAATTTTGTTCAAAACATCACAAAATTAATATATAAATATATCCAAACATAAAATATTTTTATAAAAATCATTTTATAAAAAAAACATATCATAAAAATTAACAATTAATTTTTTATATATATATTAAATAATATATATAATATATATATATTAAATAATATATAGTAAATTTATATTAAATAATATATATATATTATAATTATATTATACACCGAATATGAATAAAAATTGAATTATAAAAATTAATTTATAACCAAAAATCTGAATTAACACATAAAAATAAAAATTAATAAATAAATTTATTTTCACTGGTACCACTACCTGGGAGGCCGCAGCCCCACAAGCAGTGGTACTGCGTACCACCCTGTGGTGGCCGCGGTCCCCACAGGCTGTGGTACTGTGTACCACAGACTGTGGCGACAGCACCACAGTGGGGGCCGTGGGTGGTACGGCCTTGGCCGACCCCCACCCCCAATAATTAAAATTTAATTTTTATTTTATTTTATATAAACGATTCATATTTTATAATATAAAACAACACAAATTTTGAAAATTGAATTTGTCGAGACATTTCCTTTTTTTTTATTTTTAAAAAAAATATATAAATATTTTATTTAATACACAGAAACCGAGGCCTGACCTAGCGTACAGGCATATGTATATTTATTTATTCATTTATTTTGTTTGCCCAGAACATATTATTTAGATACATATATATATATATATATATATATATATATATATATATATATATATATATATATATATATATATTATATTAAAACTTAATTCATAGGAAAAATACATAAGAGATTATAAAAGTCATGAAATTAATTAAATAAATTATATTCAGTACCCTCCATATAAAGTATACAATAGAGATGACTTTTATTCTAATCTCATGAAATAAAAAAAATATAGAGATACATAATAATTATAAAATGTATTTAAATAACCCAATAGTATTGTCACACAAATATGTATATCAAATTTTGTTTAAACATATATAGGAATATATATATATATATATATATATATATATATATATATATATATATATATATATATATATATATATATATATATATATATATTTTCAACAGAGATTCAGAAGAATAATAATATAAGCAAATAGATTTTATGAGAGACCCAATATAAATTTGGCATGTAGTTTCAACAGTAACATGATTTTTATCCCAAACACAATAAATTTCACAACTAAGTTATATTGAAGAAATTTCGGATAGGTCCTACTAAAGTTTCCTACAGAAGATTTCAAGGGTTTTAATAAAAATGAGTTTTCAAATTATAAAACTTCATTCAAACAATTTTCAAAAGCATAGCAACCAGATTTGTTTACAGATCTACAAGGTATTAAAAATTTAAAAGGAGAAAACCTGGAGTCCTTCGTCTGAAGAAGAAACCCTTCTGTAACCTCCTCTCGATCTCCTCCTGCCGCTCTCTTTTCTCGATCTTCTACCTTTGACGTTCTTCTAAACAATCTTTTCTTTCCAATACCACAATAATTTTACCCAACAAAACTCCAAACTAAAAAACTATCTTTCTTATTTTTCTTTTTTTCTAGATCGAGAACCACAGAGCCAAAACTTGTGTGTGTGAATCAATCCCTCATAAAAATAATAAATCAAAGATAAAGATTCAATAAAGCTCTTCTACATTCTTTTCTCAAAAAGCCTCTTTTCTTATTGGTCCTTTCTCCAGCTTTTAAAATCATAACTTATCTCCAATTTTAATTAGAATAATTTATTTAATCAAGATATTATGTGCACATGATTTTTTTAATATAATATTAATAAAAAGATAATATCTAATCATTCTCAACAATATTAATTTAATTTAATTTCTTTCCCTCTAATTAATTAAATAATTTTTAAATTTATAATCTATTTAAATTTAACATTTTTCTAACTCTCAATTAAATTAAATAACAATGCAACATTAATTAATTATTTTATGAAATACGATTAATTAATTAAACACTAACCCAGAATTAAATAAATACTCAATAGTCAAACTACATAAAGACAAAGACAAAACTTCAGTCATAACACAACGACTCACAACAGACGACATACTTGGGATAGGGACACTTCCAAACCTACTCCCTTTTTCAATATTTTTACCCATTGGGTTAATTTATTGCTCGCCCTTTCCTGCCGAAGCAAGTGGAATCGAGACTTATTCCTGCAATCCTGCATCCAAATAAACGTCAAGTAGCACATGTATATATATAGTCAAACATCCTATCATGAGAAGGAATTGTAGTGTATCAGGGCACTTGTGAACGAGTGATGCTACACTGTCCTCTCACCTAATCTATTCTAACAATTACAATATCAATGATGAGCTAACATTTCTAACCAAATTGATCGTAAGATAATGTGATTACTTAACTACTACATCATAACTAATTATTAACCATCGCATTATAAAATAATACTGAATTAAATAACATCACCTTAGAATCCTCACATTGACATATAAACATTAATGAACAACTGTTTGAATAAACAATAATCCAATCAACACATAGAGTATCATAAATCATACTAATAATGTCATATCAAATGATCATGTCCACTAAAGAAATAACAACATCAAACTTCAAACCAACCAAATCAAATCATAATAGTATCATCATAGTATCAACATATCAAGTTAAAGCATAGAAATTAATAAATCCAAACAGTAAGAGGAGGGGTATTACATCCTCCCACCCATAAAATATTGGCTTACTCCTGGAAGCCGATAAACAAAAGAAAATAAGATTCCCTAATCTAAGGGGCATCCCCACACACCAAGACGGTGAACTAGTCACCATTACAACTAGTATCAAGCTTACACATAAGAGTAACAAATAGTAGCAAAAAGTGTCAGTAACATGGGGGTATTACATCCTCCCCCCCAAGGATATGGCTTACTCCAGGAAGCCATTAAATAGATAAGAGTAAGCACACAACAACCACATAGAGAACATGCCACAAATCTCTATAACTAACCACATATTCATTCATTTCCTATTACCATATTCCATAATTCCATACAAAATAACACGCAAAAGCAACTCCAATACCACGTAGGGTCAATCAGGCAATCACTTGCATAATGCAGTAAATACAAGAAGACATACAAGGGTGGACATAACAACAAAGCTGGTTGTCATCCATCACACACAACACACAAAATTCACACACTACCCAATTGTCCATAATGCATTCTTCCAGTAGGAAGGATATCGGTGCATTGTACACTACACCGAGGGTCCTATCCCTTCCACTAGTTTCCTGCGCCATTGGACCTACACCACGTAACAACAACTTCTAGATAGCCAAGTCAGATCAACCCAAAAAGGAAAACATAAACTAACGAACAAAGCACCTAGGTCAACGCCATGGCTCATAATGCCTAGAGTATTACCTACGCAACTAACAACTTAATGGGTCCACATTATCCCGGAGCGCCTAGTGTTTAAACTTGGGCTCTGATACCAAGCTGTAACGCCCCATCGTGCAAACCCCAATGGAACTAATAACAACAGAACAATTTCTTTTTTAAAAGAACATAAGATTGAATTTAAATATTCCAATATAACAATGTAGTAAGTTACACGACTAATTCCAATCGGGTACACGAAGTGAAATTACTATACTAACCCATAACAACGATAATAAGATAACAATAATTAAACAATTACATAAATCTATTCATTCCCATTTCATCATTTAAAATATCAATTAACCAATAACCATATTCATAACATATGTACATAAGACGACGAAAGATACTATAAAGATATGAAGCATTTATATTACCACAGATATAACACAACATAATGCAACTATTACAAATGATCGTTCCTGAATAAATACATGGTCTGAATATACATTACATCCAACTGATAGTAGAATACAATTGACTGAAAATACATCTCAACAACCACATATACAATTTACAACAAGTTCATCCCAACACATGTGGGAGGCAATACATCAATGAATACATTACATCTGAAGTATAACATACATCTGGTACATAAGAATTACTGGATCATCAACATCCTCCAAAACCCTGCAATAAAAGATACATCTGCAATAGAAAGGGAACCCAACAGGGTGCGAAGCACGTTCCACCCAACCACCCCCGTGCTGAGAGTAGACAAGGAAGGGTCCCCGACCAAGCACGCCTAACAAACAAATACTAACTCCAAATAGACAACTTAACATCAAAGACCACTTAGAAACTCAACAACGACAAATCCACAGCCACAACAACAAACCACTTCAGAACATAACAACAAGTCATAATCACAACATCAATGAAACTCAACACATAATATCAAATACTATTTCCAACAATAACCAAAGAGAAATCAATAAATCACTTAACCACAACAAACACAATATCACTTAACAACTACAATCACAAAGTCACTTAACAACTACAAACACAATATCACTTATCACGAGGTTACAATGCTTCGAGAGAACAAAGATCATGAACATCGCACAATAACTGATTAACTGTCGACATAGGAAGAGTGTCGTGCATAAATTGCCATGAGTTACCCTGGCTCAACCTTCCTAGGCTACCAGACCCCCATCCTGGGTTACCCTAGCTTGCCTCTACCGGCCGCTGGACCCTCACACAAAACTATGCGTCCCATCTTATCTCGAGCCTTATCATTCACTTGCTTCACGAGAGAGACATTCTTTATCTTATTAGTGTGAAAGATCCCCATTAATTCTTTTAGATTATCACTTAGTTAAACTCTAGGTGAGTTACCCTGGCGACCCTTTGTGTGCTGGACCCCCACAAAGAGCCACTCTCCTATTGACAACACACAAGGTGCAATACCACAACAAGTAACTAGACAACATAACCTCTCCAATCCAAGGAGGAAACAAAATAAGGAAACTCACTTCGAACACTAGAGGAAAACAAATACGAACACAAACTCCTTCCAAAGGAGGTACAAGTCTCATTACCCTCTCCTATTTCTCAGGAGGCACAAATCCCCATTCGTGGAAACTGGGTACAACATCATAGTACAACTCTATACCATTCCCAAGGTAGTTCACAAATTGAACCATTACAAGAAACATCTCATCCTAGAGAACTTCTTTGGAAGACTTACATAGACCCTTAACCCCATTTTCCCGACATGGAGAATAAAAGATACATTACAGAAAAGCATTCCATCTCTGAAAGCCCTTAACAATAACTTAAACTCTTACGAAAGGTAAGGTAAACCTAGGGTTTTCCCATACAACACAATTAAACAAAGAAGAGAGTACCACAACAAACTTGACGAATAACATCAAGAAAACAATTACTTAAGAACAATTCCATAAAGAAATATTTCCAAACTCAACAATTTCATCAAACAAATAAATCAACAATTCGAGATTATTCAATTCAAAACAAAACACACTGTTAAATTCAAATTCGCACAATTACATTATAACATCATACCTTTAAATTTTAACTATTCGATTTAATTATAATCACACAGCTTATTTCCAATTTCCTCAATTAAACTATATCACTATATCAAGTAAAAATTATCATATTAAATTTTGTTCAAAACATCACAAAATTAATATATAAATATATCCAAACATAAAATATTTTTATAAAAATCATTTTATAAAAAAAACATATCATAAAAATTAACAATTAATTTTTATATATATATATTATATATAATATATATATATATATATATATTAAATAATATATAGTAAATTTATATTAAATAATATATATATATTATAATTATATTATACACCGAATATGAATAAAAATTGAATTATAAAAATTAATTTATAACCAAAAATCCGAATTAACACATAAAAATAAAAATTAATAACTAAATTTATTTTCATTGGTACCACTACCTGGGAGGCCGCAGCCCCACAAGCGGTGGTACTGCGTACCACCCTGTGGTGGTCGCGGTCCCCACAAGCTGTGGTACCGCGTACCACAGACTGTGGTGGCAGCACCACAATGGGGGTCGTGGGTGGTACGGCCTCGGCTGACCCCCACCCCCAAATAATTAAAATTTAATTTTTATTTTATTTTATATAAACCATTCATATTTTATAATATAAAATAACATGAATTTCAAAAATCAAATTCGTCCAGATGTTTCCTTTTTTTTTCTTTTTAAAAAAAATATATAAATATTTTATTTAATACACAGAAACTGAGGCCCGACCTAGCATACAGGCATATGTATATTTATTTATTCATTTATTTTGTTTTCCCAGAACATATTATTTAGATACATATATATATATTTTTATATTAAAACTTAATTCATAGGAAAAATACAGAAGAGATTATAAAAGAGTCATGAAATTAATTAAATAAATTATATTGAGTACCCTCCATATAAAGTCTACAATAGAGATGACTTTTATTCTAATCTCATGAAATAAAAAAAATACAGAGATACATAATAATTATAAAATGTATTTAAATAACCCAATAGTATTGTCACACAAATATGTATATCAAATTTTGTTTAAACATATATAGGAATATATATATATTCAACAGAGATTCAGAAGAATAATAATATAAGCAAATAGATTTTACGAGAAACCCAATATAAATTTGGCATGTAGTTTAAATAGTAACATGATTTTTTATCCCAAACACAATAAATTTCACAACTAAGTTATATTGAAGAAATTTCGGATAGGTCCTACTAAAGTTTCCTACAGAAAATTTTAAGGGTTTTAATACAAACGAGTTTTCAAATCGTAAAACTTCATTCAAACAATTTTCAAAAGCATAGCAACCAGATTTGTTTACAGATCTACAAGGTATTAAAAATTTAAAAGGAGAAAACTTGGAGTCCTTCGTCTGAAGAAGAAACCCTTTTGTAACCTCCTCTCGATCTCCTCCTACCACTCTCTTTTCTTGATCTTCTACCTTCAACATTCTTCTGAACAATCTTTTCTTTCCAATACCACAATAATTTTACCTAGCAAAACTCCAAACTAAAAAACTATCTTTCTTTTTTTTCTTTTTTTCTAGATCCAGAACCATAGAGCCAAAACTTGTGTGTGTGAATCAATCCCTCATAAAAATAATAAATCAAAGATAAAGATTCAATAAAGCTCTTCTGCTTTCTTTTCTCAAAAAGCCTCTTTTCTTATTGGTCCTTTTTCTAGCTTTTAAAAGCATAACTTATCTCCAATTTTAATTAAAATAATTTATTGAATCAAGATATTATGCGCACATGATTTTTTAATATAATATTAATAAAAAGATAATATCTAATCATTCTCAACAATATTAATTTAATTTAATTTATTGCCCTTTAATTAATTAAATACTTTTTAAATTTACAATCTATTTAAATTTAACATTTTTCTAACTCTCAATTAAATTAAATAACAATGCAACATTAATTAATTATTTTATGAAATACGATTAATTAATTAAACACTAACCCAGAATTAAATAAATACTCAACAGTCAAACTACATAAAGACAAGAACAAAACTTCAGTCATAACACAACGACTCACAACAGACGACGGACTTGGGATAGGGACACTGCCAAACCTACTCCCTTTTTCAACATTTTTACCCATTGGTTTAATTTATTGCTCGCCCTTTCCTGCCGAAGCAGGTGGAATCGAGACTTATTCCTGCAATCCTGCATCCAAATAAACGTTAAGTAGCACATGTATATATATAGTCAAAAATCCTATCATGAGAAGGAATTGCAGTGTAGTAGGGCACTCGTGAACAAGTGATGCTACACTGTCCTCTCACCTAATCTATTCTAACAATTACAATATCAATGATGAACTAACATTTCTAACCAAATTGATCATAAGATAATGTGATTACTTAACTACTGCATCATAACTAATTATTAACCATCGCATTATAAAATAATACTGAATTAAATAACATCACCTTAGAATCCTCACATTGACATATAAACATTAATGAACAACTGTTTGAACAAACAATAATCCAATCAACACACAGAGTATCATAAATGATACTAATAATGTCATATCAAATGATCATGTCCACTAAGGAAATAACAACATCAAACTTCAAACCAACCAAATCAAATCATAATAGTATCATCATAGTATCAACGTATCAAGTTAAAGCATAGAAATTAATAAATCCAAACAGTAAGAGGAGGGGTATTACAAAGGAAGATGTAATACCGATTGGCATTGGCAGATGTATATTTATTAGCTGAATCTTTTTGTGCACTGGCTGTTTCACCATTTGAACTCTTGTTTCTCTGCATCTTGAATCTTGTGACAATTGATTTGTATGAATATGTATATATGTGTGTGTGTGTGGGTTTGTTTTTTCTACATGTTTGATATGGGTGCAATCCTACTATTTCCATAGTGATTTGGCTAACCTGTTAATGCCTTATATTGTAATGTTGATTTTCTTTTCCTCTTCAACCGATACCATTGGTTGAGAATTCCGCTTAAATCCCTTACAACATAGCTCACCTGGGATGTTCTTTAGGTTTGGCAAAAAATTCCTTATGAGAAATTCGATATATAAACATAGTTGGGTTGATATGCAAAGGTTACGTTTTATCTAGGCATTCGATTTTGCAAACGTATAACCCTGATAATATTGCCTTTAGTTTGATAGCCTAGTCTTAGTATTCGATATTGGTTTCATAATAGTTAGTAATCGGAGAATATGTCATGGGTATGGAATTAGGCGTATGAGCTTATGTCTGGTAGTTCATTTATTTGTAATTCGACAGAAATATTTTAAGCTTTGCATCCATTTATAAATGTATTTATACATGTTTGATATATTCAAAATAGCATCAAGTAAATATATTTGATACTATTTATTAAGAACAGCCTATAAGATAGTTAAGTAGAATATATATATAGATTTGTAAATACATATACTTGTGTATGTAAATATATATTTGTATACACATGTATATTTAATTATATATATATATATATATATATGTGGTGTATAATAATTGTGAATTCTTATTAAATTGGAAAAATGGATTTCAATTTCCTTGTGATTATTTGATTTTAAATGTCAGAAGTTATGGTTAGATTATATAGAGAGTGAAACTAGAAGATTGTACTAAGATAGAATTTAGGTTTTAAAGCAATCTTAATTATGTAATTATAGAAGAAAGGTATCTTAATTGTGAGAAAATATCTATGTTGGAAAATTAAAGTGGAAGAAAATAATTAAGTTAATTACATTTTAGTAACATAGGAAATTATTAGAATAGACAAATATGGCGATCCTTTAATGGAAGATTTGCTATTATGGGTTTGTGTCAATGTTTAAAATAACTAAGCAAGTTAGGATATTGGTGAATGGAAATTAGGTGAAATTTACTTATATATTCATACTTGTATTTGTAGGATATTAATACGTAGGCAATTGCTTTTGGTATTTGGGTGATCCCACAATACTAGTTTACAATTTTTGGCCAAACTAGACACTGAATTGATTTTTTCTAACTAAATCTTCACTTATACGAACCTATAGCAGCTAAACCGTGAGAAATTTGAAGATAATACAAACTAGTGATTTGTAATATTTTTTTTATAGATTCTAAATATTTTTTTTTCAAAAATTTTGGAATCATATTGTACTTCTTTTTCCATCTCCTTCGAAAACTATTTTTTTCAACAAACACCATTTTTAAGGAGTGACGCTCACCATATAACATATAACTTTTTTTCCATAAAGGATAAAATTCTTTTTTTTTTGAATTTAGATTTGTAACTATGACATCTAGTGCTTCCAATTGGTTTCATAGTGTTTTCTTAAATATTTTTTTCTTAATCAAGTTTTGAAGTCAAACCAATCACAATTCAGACATAGGCGGACTGTATAACACAATTTTTTTTGTATATATCAAAATTCTTTTTTTTTTGTTGGATCGAGTACTTCAATATATGGTGCACTCATACTTTTCCAAAAAAAAATTGATAACCTTCTATTTTTCAACATGTGCATAACAGAGAGCTTGATTTTCAGTGAAAAACCTACATTCACAAAAAATAAAAAATAAATATAATAATTAAATTAAATTTATTTCAAATTATACTTTTTGGAAAGCTTATAATAACAACTATGTACTTACAAAAAAAAAATGAATTCATTTGATCCCCCAAAAGGTAAATCAAAAGTGGTTTTTTATCAACATTTTGATAGGTGTAAAGGAGACTTCATTATAGGTATGGTTTAAAACTAGTGGGGTTCTATCCAAAGGGGTTTGATCTAAGGTATTTTGTTCAAACCTTCTTCAATTGGAATGCTTTCAATGAAACTTTTTAAGGCTTAAATCATTATATTTTCTAAACATATATGATTTCAGAAAAAAATAGAATCTCGCAGAAATTGTAAACTAGCTTTGTGGGATCACCCATTTAGAAGTCAATAAAGTAAATAGGTTTATATTTAAATTGGGAAATGATATTGATTATGTTAGTAAAATAATTAAGAGGGAAATTTTATTTAGATAGGTTTAAGATTATAAGTAAGGTGATAAGATGGTTTGATTATCAAAAATAAAATGGTGTATACCCAATTGAGAATAGAGTCTTTGGGTAGGTTATAATTTTGGTTACTCCCATCAAGAATGATAATTTATTATAAATAAAGGGATATAAAAGGGATTGGAATATTTAGTTATGTGATTGGTGTATGTTTATAAGTTGACGAAGAATAGAATCTAGTGTGTGTTGTGTTAAGAATTCTAAGTGAGAGAAGTTAGTGAATTGATAAACTAAAATAAATGATAAGAGTTTTATTTGCATGAATGTAATTAGAATAATTGTATGTGGATAAAAGGAGCACTTCAATTGATGTTCCTTAAAATATGGATTAGAGTATTCTCCCATGATTGAATTGATTTGATCATTGTTCAAAGTAGAATTGATATTTCATCTAAGGAGTATTCATGTTGTGATTTGAATACTATGTTGTTTATAGGGGATTATATCAAATTTTGGAAAGTATGTTGATTTTGGTTATAGTTTGAAAGTGGGAGCCTGTTTTTGCCAAACGGTCATTGAGAAGATTTTGATTTTGTGGGTGATTTTGTAAGTGACATGGTTATGTTATTTTTTTTTTTTATTGAGCATTAGGATTTTGTTGTGATGTTGCCACTCATTTTATAATTGTTGACTCATAAATAGTGGATTGTAAATAGTTCTTTGAGGTCTCGTTATTGTTTCCACTTCGATGGGTAACCAGTGTGTTAGTAATTTGTTAGACTTCTAGAGGCCAAGGGGAATTTGTTACATGTGTATTTCATGATGGTTCTTCATGAATATTTTGATCTTGATTCTCATTTTGAGCTCATGTGGGTTGTTACCTTTCACCATTGCTTTACATTGGAAGTGGTATTTGTGCAGGAAGGTTTATTCCTCACGTATGTTTATGATTTTGAGATTTTGGTGCTTTGTGCGAGTCTGTACACCCTATATGTTTTGTGGATTGTCTAATGCTACTAGGGAGAGTGAATCTTTATGGGGGCCAACGCACAAAGGGGCAGCATAGATAACCCATGCAAGAGTTTTCTTAATAAGTGATAATCTAATTAATTAACTAGTGGGTTTGGGGAGGTTCACATTAAATAAGATAAGTAAGATGCATTGCCCATGCCTTTAGTGTTTTTGTAGGCTAAGGATGGGCTAAGAAGGCCTAGTCAGTAAGATCACTACCTTGTCCTCATGAAAGGTAAGTGGTCCTGCATGTGTCACCCTATGGGTTTGATGCCTAATGAGAGGCAACCAAGATAACCATAGATGGGGTTTGGCATCTATTGAGAGGCAACTAGGATAACCCATGCTAGGGCCATGTGATGAAACTCTTCCTATAGTATCCTTGTTGTGTTCCTTTGCCTTTGCTTTCCTATGGAAGTAGTTGATATTTATGTTATTGTTGTACTTACTTGTGGAGTTTTGTAGCCTTTTTTGCTTGACTATTTTTATGTTGTGGGTCCTTCTTGTCATCTCCTAGCATAGGGGATGGGCCATAGGGTCCACATGGTCAGGTTGAATGTGCTATGCACCCCATTGGGTTCCCAGTCAGAGTTCATGAAATGCGGAATCGTACCGATTCAGGAGATCCAAAGCTTCGCTAGATTTTAATTGTATTATGTTCATTCAGTTGTATAACTTTTTTTAGTTGATGTATAGTTCCCACCTTGTGTTGGGAAGCACTATTGTACATTTGTAATCTTGTAATGATGTAAACCCTTTAATAAATGTAATGTATATATATATATATATATATATATATATATATATATATATATATATATATATATTCTTGATTATATCATTGTTCACTTATAGATGTTATCATTGATGTAATGTAATGGATGTATGGACATTGTATACTTATTCTAAGTATGTGTTGGATCATCATGGAAAAAACAAGCCCTTAAGTGGCAATAAAATTCAAAAAAAATAGAGTTAGGCAACTTGACATAAAAATTTCAATAAGTTATCTATATTATTTTAAAAATATGTAAGAATAGAATCTATAGAAAATTGAATGTAGTTTCTAAACTAGTAGGTTTTTTTTAAAAGAAAAAAATTATTTGGTGAAAATTTGAAATTTCAATGCAATAGTACTTGAATTTCAGGGAAAAAAAAGAGGTAGGTATCTGTTTGACCACCCTAACCACAATAAAATAATAATTTTTTTATAAGATTTTAGATATAAGTAGAAGACTCATGTCCCGATGTGATGCATATTTTTGGTTTTTTTTTCCTAGTAAATAATTAATTATGATTTTTTTATTACAACTTTTAAAAAATATAAAAACTCGTATGCTTGACCACCATAACTTGGTCTAAACTTTGTGAAATTCATTTTTTTTTAAATACTATAGTATGTGAAGCATAGAATGTGACACATGTTTCAGATTCAAAAAATGTGATATTGTTTGAAAGCTATATATGTTTTTCAATCAGCCAATCAATCAGGACTTTAGTTGTAATTCAAATAGAAAATGAATAATAATCATTTATTAAATTCAAAGTAAAGCATAATTTATATAGGTGGAAAGTTGATAATCTCCTCTAAAAACCTTTTTCGTTTCATCAAATTCAAGTAAAAAAAAAGTCATCAGCCACATACCCCACACATACCCATCATATTGCCACTTTTTGGCCCATCATGATCCCTCACATACACTTCTACAAAATGGATTTGAGATGTAAAATTTTGATTCATTAATCATCATTATGGGATTGATATTAGGTTAAGTAATGTAGTCATGTTTACCCCAGAGGACTTAGCTAGACAATGTGCATGTATAGTTTTATTATAAGTGTGTATGTTGACTTACAATTCATGTTAGTTAGTTTTTTTTTAAATGTGCCATTGTTGTTAGTTAATTAGTTGTCCTTTGGGGTTTTCATGGCAAGGCACTACAACTTGGTATCAGAGCCTAGGTTGATACACTGGGTACTCTGGATACATGTGAGCCCATTACGTGACCTAGTTGCTTATGCTCTTGAATTTGAGTTCTCTCCCTTCTATCGTCTTTGCTTAGTAATATGAGATTTGGCCTTAGGGTGTGTTGTTCTAATGGTGCAAAAAACTGGTGGAAAAGATAGGACCCTTGATGTAGTGCACAATGCATTGATATTCTTCCTACTGGGGATGCATTATGGAATTTTGTGTTGTCTTGTGATGTGTTTCCTAGTGATTTGAATTTGTGTGTGTATGTGAAGAATGTGTGATTTAAGTGCATAAAAATGTTGTGCTTATTTGAAGCTTAGGGTTCAGCTCTAGGCCTAGGAGACCTCAGTGGTTGAAATTAGGTTTAGTCGACCCTCAGATTTGATTTTAACTTTAATGAACTTAATTTGAATGTAGGAATGGGAAGGTCAAAGTTTGGAAAGAAGGGGAAGATAGTTAAGACTACTAAAAAGAAAGTTGCTGACAAAGAGAACCCAACACTGGAAGACCAACCTAAGGTTTTTGATAATGAGACCTTAACACATGCCCTCATTCGAATCAAGATAGAAAGGGGCATGAAGGTTGAAGAGTCTAGGCACACTGCTAGAGCTAAGAAACCTTTGGCAATTTGTGATTGGTCATTGGGGTGTGGACCCAATGTACCCAATCTGACTAGAGAGGAAAAGGAGTGCCTACATGCACATCCTTCCTCTTCCAAAGGGGTTGTAAAAGATTTGGATGAGGACCCAGAGGAGTGTCCTCTATCTGATAATGAATAGCCTACTTAGTAAGGGGGAATATCATAAATAAGGATCTATCTAATCTATTATTATAATAAATAAAGTATTTCTTTTGTGTTCAGAGCTATGAGCTTGAATGACTTACCCTTGTTATGCATAAACATGAATATTTTTAAAAGACTGAAGTAGTGCCTCTCATGTTGTTTTCACTACACTGATACTCTTTATGTTATGTAATGTACCTTGAGACCTTGTTGGTGCGTGTTCCACCATTTTGATTTGGGTTTGGATGATATTTTATTTGAATTTGATGATTATGACACTCTTTACTGGTGTTTATGTTATGATTATATATGGATTTAGTTATGTATTTGGATCAAATTAGTTACGTTTATCAAGTGGACTTATTACTATGCTTGTTATGTATTTGATTAGTGATTGCTATATGATGATTATGATGTAATTAGTGTTACTTGATGATGTAATTATTGTTATGTGATGTTGTGGTTACTGTTGAGGTCTTGGTGAGAGGTACAGTGTAGCATCACTCATTCATGAGTTGCTATGCTACAACTTCCTTTCATAGTGTTTATATATGTATATGTTTCTCAACATATTTTATGATATAGGTTGCACATACTAGGCGTCAACTCCACTTGCACTGTTAGGTCTAAGTGTGCCTTAAAATCCCAATGGGAATGATGTGAAAATAAAGAGTTGACAAAAAGGTCCCCAACCCTTGCCATCATCCTCGATGAGGATGAGTACCTGTTCAGTAACCCATCTGTCTGGTTTGTAATACTTTCCAGTTGTCTTGATTGATGTATTTCGCCATTTGGTCAAATTGTGATGTTATGTGGTTGTTTGTGATGATGTTCCTTATAATTGTGTACATTTTATTTTACCTTGCGACTTCTTGGAGTAAGTCGAAGCTTAGGGGGGGAGGATGTAGTGCCCCTCCATATTTGGCCCTTCTTGACATTTGAGTAAGTTTGTTTGGTTGAGTTGAGTTGTCACGTTGTGTTCATTATTATGTCTTAATTTTTTTTTCAAATTCTGTGTTAAATTAAATATTTTGAATGGCCTTGTTTAATCAATCTAATTAAATTGAATTGATTATAAGGGATTGTAAGATAATTTAAATTGATTTAGAATTAAAATAATAATTATATATAGTATGTTTGTAAAATGGTACAATGAGGATATTGATTATTAATAAATAAGATGATTAAATGTTTTAATGATAAAAAAATAAATAAAGATAAATATTATTATTAATATTAGATTTTAATTAATTAAATATGGAAAGTAATATAATTTTTAAATTAAACAAAAGAGATAGGATTTTCAAACTGCTTGTAAAAGAAAATAAAAGATGAAAAGAGGAGAGCGTGGACATGCACGACTCCAAACAAAAAATTGAATTGTAAACTTGTTAATTTTGTTGATTTTTGTATTTGAAAACTTATCTTTTACTTGGATTTTCATATTGCGGTTTTTGGAGAGTTTTGAATAGAGAATGTTATTTTTTATTTTTTCTTACAAGTAATTGTGCTCGACAATTATTATCTTTGTCAATTAAAAATAATACAGCTTTCAACAAATTGAAAATTGTTTTTTTGGGGGAGAATGGATTGTGGTTGCGAAAGAGATCATTTTAGCACACCTTCCACCTCTAAGCAAAGGAATTCAGATTGGTGTTGCATTTTGATTCTGATTTTTCCTTCTCTATTTTTTGTGAATGAATTAGCTCCTTGTAGTCAGAAAAATGATTGCTTGAGCTCCTTTCAATGAATTGAATCATCCTTTTTAAGATTGTTGTTTGGTTTATGCAATTCCATCGTTCATATTGTTTCATTTAGCATCTACAGTGTTGTGTAAAAGATTTAATTCATTGTAGGAAATGAACATATATTCCCAGCCTGTGTTAAGAAATAGGGGCAATGTTTTTAATTAAGGTGTCCATTTATTTTGTGGACTAGTTCTTTTAACATCTCCTCTATTCTCCATGCATGGTTGATCTAATCTGTAAACTTTGATTCTTATTCCTAGTATAGTCGATTCATCCCCCAAGCTATTATTTTTGTCTTATGGTTGAAAAAGGCATTTTATTTCCTTAATCAATCTACAAACTACTTATTTAGCATTCGATTTAATCATCCCTTAGCATTCCATTTGATTATATAAGTTCACCAATTCTTTCCTTGTTGTATTAAATCCTTCTAGTGTTGGTTGAAAGTCTCCTTGGTGTTTGATGCTTGTATGGGTCTAGTTTTGAGTTTGATTTGTTTTCTGGGGAATCTGTAGTGAATTCCATGTGAGGCGTGACTTGGTTGATATACACCTTCCTTACCTAATAGCCAATTTTTTGGGGAGTTACTTGCTACTGGTTGAAATTCTTGGCATATGGAAGGTCTAGGAAGGGTACCAATCCTCCTTCATTCTTGGAGATTTAATAATATTTTCATAGTGAACTTAGTAAATGTAGCAAACAACCAATTCTTAGGGCTTCGGCCTGTAAGGAGGATGTAATACCGATTGGCATTGGAAAATGTATATTTATTGGCGGGTATGTGTAGGATCATCATGGAAAAAATAGGCCCTTAAGTGGCAAAAAATTTAGAAAAATCAAAGTTAGGCAACTTGACATAAAAATTTGAATAAGTTATCTATATTATTTCAAAAGTATGTAAGAATAAAAATTGTAGCAAATTGAATTTAGTTTCTAAACTACTAGGTTTTTTTTTTTTTAAAAACATCTATTTGGTGAAAATTTGAAATTTCAATGCAATGGTACTTAAATTTCAGGGAGAAAATAAGAAGTAGGTGTCTGTCTGACCACCCTAACCACAATAAAATGATAATATTTTTTTATAAGATTTTAGATATAAGTAGAGGACTCATGCCCCGATGTGATGCATATTTTTTTATAAATTTTTCCTAGTAAATAATTAATTATGAATTTTTTATTATTATTTTTAAATATAAAAACTCGTATGTCTAACCACCTTAACTTGGTCAAAACTTCATGAAATTATTCTTTTCTTTTTTTAATGCTATAGTATGCGAAGCATAGAATTTGACGCATGTTTTGGATTAAAATAATGTGATACCATTTGAAAGCTATAGATGTTTTTCAATTAGCCTATTAATCAAGACTTTAGTTGTAATTTGAATTGAAAATGAATAATAATTACTTATTAAATTCAAAGTAAAGCCAAATTTATATTGGTGGAATGTTGAGAATACCCTTTAAAAACCCTTTTCATTTCATCAATTTTGGGTAAAAAAATAGTCATCAGCCCCTACCCATCATATTGCCACTTTTCAGCCCATCATGATCCTACACATACCCTAGCTGAATCTTTTTATGCATTGGTTGTTTCACCATTTAAACTCTTGTTTCTCTACATCTTGAATCTTGTGACAAATGATTTGTATGAATATGTATATATATATATATATGTGTGTGTGTGTGTGTGTGTGTGTGTATGGGGTTTCTACGTGTTTGATATGGGTGCAATCCTACCATTTCCATAGTGATTTGGCTAACCTATTAATGTCTTATAATATGATGTCAAATTTCTTTCCCTCTTCATCCAATACCACTGGTTGAGAATTCCTCTTAAAGCCCTTACAACATAGCTCACCTAGGATGTTGTTCAGGTTTGACAAAAATGCCTTATGAGAAATTCGATATATAAACATAGTTGGGTTGATATGCAAAGGTTACGTTTCATCTAGGCATTCAATTTTCCAAATGTATAACCCTGATATTATTGCCTTTAGTTTGATATCCTAGTCTTAGTATTTGATATTGGTTGGATAATAGTTAGTAATCAGAGAATATTTCATGGGTATGGAATTAGCTGTATGAGCTTATGTATAGTAATTCATTTATTTGTAATTCGATAGAAATATTTTAAGCTTTCCATCTAGTTATAAATGTATCTATATATGTTTGATATATTCAAAATAGCAGCAAGTAAATATATTTTATAAGTTGTTTATTAACAACAGGCTATAGGATAGTTAAGTAGAACATATATATATATATATACTTATATACATAAATGAATATATATATATAGATTTGTAAATACATATACTTGTGTATATAGATATATATTTGTATATACATATGCATATTTATTTGTATATATGTGGTGTATAATAAATGTGAATGCTTATTAAATTGGAAAAACGGGTTTCAATTTCCTTATGATTATTTGATTTTAAATGTCAGAAGTGATGGTCAAATTATATAGCTCGAGAGAAACTACAAGATTATACTAAGATAGAATTTAGGTTTTAAAGTAATCTTAATTATGTAATTATAGAAGAAAGGTATTTTAATTGTGAGACAATATTTATGTTTGAAAATTAAAGTGGAAGAAAAACAATTAAGTTAATTACATTTTAGTAACGAAGGAAATTATTAGAATAGACAAATATGACAATCCTTTAATGGAAGATTTGTTATTATGGGTTTATGTGAATGTTTAAAATAACTAAGCAAGTTAGGATATTGGTGAAAGGAAATTAGGTGAAATTTACTTATATATGCATACTTGTATTTGTAGGATATTAATGTGTAGACAATTGTTTTTGGTATTCAGAAGTCAATAAAGTAAATAGGTTTATATTTAAATTGGGAAATGCTATTGATTATGTTAGTAAAATGATTAAGAGGGAAAATTTATTTAGATAGGTTTAAGATTATAAGTAAGGTGATAAGATGGTTTGATTGTCAAAAATAAAACATTGTATACCCAATTGAGAATATAGTCTTTGGGTAGGTTATAATTTTAGTTACTCCTATCAAAAATGATAATTTATTATAAATAAAGGGATGTAAAAGGGATTGACATATTTAGTTATGTCATTGGCGTATGTTTATAAGTTGACGAAGAATAGAATCTAGTGTGTGTTGTGTTAAGAATTCTAAGTGAGAGAGGTTAGTGAATTGATAAACTAAAATAAATGATAAGAGTTTTGTTTGCACGAATGTAACTAGAATAATTGTATGTGGATAAAAGGAGCACTTGAATTGATGTTCCCTAAAATGTGGATTAGCGTATTCTCCCATGATTGAATTGATTTGGTCATTGTTCAAAGTGGAAGTGATATTTGATCTAAGGAGTATTCATGTTGTGATTTGAATACTATGTTTTTTTATTGGGGATTGTATCAAATTTTGGGAAGTATGTTGATTTTGGTTATGGTTTGAAAGTGGGAGCCTGTTTGTGCCAAATGGTCATTGAGAATGTTTTGATTTTGTGGGTGATTTTGTGAGTGAGTTGGTTATGCTAGTTTCTTTTTGATTGAGCATCAAGATTTTGTTGTGATGTAGCCACTCACTATTTTAGAATGTTGACTCGTAAATAGTTCTTTGAGGTCTTATTATTGTTGCCACTTCGATGGGGAACTAGAGTGTTAGTAATTTGTTAGACTTCTAGAGGCCAAGGGGAATTTGTATCATATGAATTTCATGTTGGTTCTTCATGAATCTTTTGATCTTGGTTCTCATTTTGAGCTCATGTGGGTTGTTACCTTGTGGGTCATCCCACAATAGTGGTTTACAACTTTTGGCCAAACTGGACACTAAAATTATTATTTTTAACTAAATCTTCGCATTCAAGCACCTATAGCAGCTAAACCGTGAGGAATTTGAAGATGTTGGAAACTAGAGTCTCATCAAATTTTGTTTTATGGATTCTAAAAATATTGGTTTCAAAAATTTTCAGAATTAAATTGCACTTATTTTTCCATCTCCCATGAAAATAGGCTTTTTCATTAAAAAAACATTTTAAAAAAGTGACGCACACCGTATAATGCATAACTTTTTTTCTATGAAGGCTAAAATTCCAATGATTTTGAATTTAGATTTTTAACACTGATATATAGTGCTTCCACTGAGTTATATAGTTTTTTATTGAATATTTTTTCTTTAATCAAGTTTTGAAGTCAAACCAATTACAATTCAGACATAGTGTGACTGTATAATGCATAACTTTTTTTGTATATATCAAAATTCTTTCTTTTTTTTTGTTGGATCAAGGACTTCAATATCTAGTGCATTCATATTTTTTAATTTTTTTTTATAATATGCCATTTTCCCACATGTGTAGAACAGAGACCTTCATTTTTGATGAAAAACCTATGTTGAATAAAACCAAAAAAACAAATATATAATAAAACCAAAACATATTAAAATTATATTTGTTGGATGGATCATTCCAAATACTACCTAAGTCTAGTTGGGTTTGTGAGGATTCCTCAATTTTCATCCTCAACCTGAGCTTCAAAGCATAAAAATTTAGGTTTTTTTGGTGTTTCAGGGGTAGGAGGAATAAGGGGGGTTCGATCAAACCCCTAGGGGTTCACTTGAATGAAGGTTCACCCAAACCTTGGTTCAAGCGAACCACCCTCAATATGCATTTCCTTTTGTTATTTTGGGCTGGAAATGTGGGCCCCAGTAATTAATGGGTTCGCTCAAACCCTAGTTCAGCCAAACCCCTTTTGGGTTTGGTTGAACTTGTAGCTTCATTTGAACCCCTAAAACCAATTTTTTTTCCATGGGGTCATTTTTCTCAGTTTTCCTTCCTCCATCAAATTGTAAACCACTATTGTGGATTCACCCTTAGACCATTGCTTTACGTTGGATGTGGTCTTTGTGTGAGAAAGTTTATGCCTCACATATGTTAATGATTTTGAGATTTTGGTGCTTTGTGTGAGTGGTTACACCCTAGATGTTTTGTGGATTTCCTGATGCCACTAGGGAGAGTGGCTCTTCATGGTGGTTGACGCACAAAGGGGCAGCCTGGATAACCCATGGAAGAGTTTTCTTAATAATTAATAATGTAATTAATTAACTAGTGGGTTTGGGTAGGTTCAAATTAAATAAGATAAGTAAGATGCCTCGCCCATGCCTTTAGTGCTATCATAGGCTAAGGATGGGATGAGAAGGCCTAGTCAGAAAGATAACTACCTTGTCCTCATGAAAGGTAAGTGGTCTTACATGTGTCACCCTATAGGGTTGGTGCCTAGTGAGAGGTAGCTAGGATAACCATAGATTAGGGTTGGTGCATAGTGAGAGGCAACCAGGATAACCATGCTAGGTCCATGAGATGAAACTCTTCCTATAGTATCCTTGTTGTGTTCCTTTGTCTTTGCATGCCTCTAGAAGTAGTTGATATTTATGTTATTGTTGTAGTTTCTTGTGGAGTTTTGTAGCCTTTTCTGCTTGAATTTTTTTATGTTTAGGGTCCTTCTTGTCATCCCCTAGGATGGGGGTAGACCTTAGGGTTGACATGGTTAGGTGGAACATGATATGCACTCCATTGAGTTCCTAGCCAAAGTTCGTGAAGCACAAAATTGTACCAATGCTGGAGATACAAAGCTTCACTAGATTTCAGTTGTATTATGTTTATCTAGTTGTATAACTCTTTGTAGTTGATGTAATCATTGATGTAATGTAATGGATGTATGAACATTGTATACTTATTCTACATAATGGATTTGAGATGTAAACTTTTGATTCACTAATCATCATTATGGGATTGAGATTAGGTTAAGTAATGCAGTCATGTTTACCACAAAGGACTTAGCTAGACAATGTACATGTATAGTTTTATTATAAGTGTGTATGTTAACTTACAATTCATGTTAGTTTTACTTTAAAAAAAAATTGTACCATTTTTGTTAGTTGAGTAGAGTTCCTTTTGGGTTTGTGTGGTGGGGCATTATAATTGTTTTAGGGTTATTCTTGCCAAAACCCCTCAAAATTGACCTACAAGTCTAAAAACCTTTGGATGATCTATTTCTACGTTGACCTTATGCTCCTGGTCTCTGGTTGTCTAAGTCACCACTTATGACATTAGAATCATTGTTTTCACTAGCCCCCTGGGTTTAGGTTTGTTGGTCACCAATTGCCTTTTCTATGTTCAAATTTTCCTATGGGTGGCCTTGATTTTCATACTTAGTGACTTAAGTCTTAAGTATTCATTCTTAAGGGTCAAGTTCTCATCAACCCAGTAGTGGACCCCTTTTATAGTTAACATTTGTGGCATGTACGGATTTTAGTTTTGAGATGACCGTTCAATCATCGTAGGCGAATCTTGCCCATTTCATTTTATTATTCATTAAAATATTTGAATAGGCTGGTATGAAGTTTCTATTTGTCATTTCAGGTAGTGGGACCAGTGCTTCCAAAAGGATAGCAGGCCTAGCATTGAGAAAGCTCAACCATAGGTACCGCAACACGTGTATTCATCAGGATCATTCCCTACGGGCTCATCTGTCTTGTGCATTAAGGTGAAGTGAATGCACGGGCTAGTGAGAATTAAACACATGTAACCTTTATATGGTGGGCTCAATTTTACTTTGTGATTAGAAAATAGTATCAAAAGGAAATCAATGTTGGTCATTAAATGATGTGGTCACATCTTGGTCATTCCTCGCACGCCCGTACAATTTCTTTCTTCATTAAAATAGTCACACAAGCTAGTGGGAAAGATGACATCTGTCACTCCATGGAGGGATCCACCAGGTTATGGGGATGATGTGTCTTTCTTGAGAGTAAATATTAGTCGATGGTGGGTTACATGGGTCAATCCTGACCGCTCCTCACCATCCCATGACTAGCTCCCTTTACCTTTCATTTCTTAGTGCACAAGCGGGTGACTACCACGTGGAATATTTTAAAGGCTCTGATGGAATCTAGTGGAGATGGAATGCTACTAAATTTAGTCGAGATAGCACTGTGATAAAAAAATGGTGCCATTTTTTAGATTATTCTTTTGGTATGTGTTCAACATTTCAGTCATCAATTCTATCAGTTGTTGGTATATGTGGGAAGGTGAAAATAAAGAAAGGAAGGGTATGGGCCAATATTCTGAGATCAAATCAAGATCACTCCCCACTATCCTCCTATGACGAAATGCAAGTTTATTAATTCCCATGAGTAAATGGGTAAATATGACATGACAGGCTTTATTTGATACTAAGTATGTGTTAAGTGTGTAGACAGAGTGGATGCATATCTACTTGGGGCTTTTCTGATAAGGAAAATGCATTAATAACATGCAATTAAGTTTTTTCATGATTAATTACTCTAATGATAACTATCTTTTCATTTATCTTAAAGTGTGATCAATGGCTGAGATTTAAAAATTCAAAGTAGACTATTGTAAACTCGCCAGCATAATCTTTTCTTGAGTATTAATGGTTGGAATGCTTGCATGGTTCAATATAATGAGGATTGATTGACACATTTTTCATTCATAATTTTTATTCAAATATTTAAAATTAAGTTAATTCTGAGAGTAGGTTGGTGAGGGTTTTTCTGCTAGTTAGAAATATTCTTGTTCTTATTCTAGTTATTGTGAAAATGAGTAAGTCAGGCGAGTCTATTAAGCCAATCCAAAGGTCCAAGAGACTGAATTTTCATGAAACCAAGGAAAATGCTCTTGAAGATGAAATTGAAGCACAAGGAGCTCCTGAAACACCAAAGGGTATAAGGGCACATAGGAAATTTAAGAAATATGGTCTAAGGAGTAATTACCACCTAAGATACTAGACTGTTTTGAAGAACTAGTTAGGTTTAAGCCGAAGGAGTTCATTGAGTATGAAAAGAAGGAAAAGAAAAGATGCAAGTATCATAGGGCTTATCTAGGGAGATATAATTCTCCCACTGAGATTTTTGATAGCCCTTCAAATAGTGGAGGTGACACTGATCTAGAGTGTGGCCATTAGCCCCTTTCCCTGGTGCCTTCCAAATATTCTAATGAGGAAGTGGTGACGGTTCCTCCAGTTCCATCATGAACAAGACGTTAGCAAGCATACTATGATGTTGATGACTCAAAGTAATGTCTCTGCCCCATTTTTTTTTTAATGACACCATAGCCACTATATTAGGATTGTCCTCTTTAGCATGATTTAGGTTTTTTGTCTTTTAGTGTTGACGTGGAAATCTTTTGGGCTGGTGTGTAGGAGAAGTGCTAGACTTCCTAACTTTGACAGTATGTATGCTTTTTCTAGGTGGTATACAAAATTTTTCTTTGGCTATGAGGGGAATATTCTTTGGTCAAAAAGGACAAGGTGATTCAATGCTACTGTAGTAACAAACCATGCCTTTTGGAGGGCTGGAAGGTCTTCATTCAAAGGATGTGGATTTTTTTCTTTTACTCTTCCATACTCTGCAATGATTATGCATAACTAATTGGGGAATGTCTCAAATTCTGGTGCAAATGATCTCCAAATGAAATGAAATGTAACTATAATTAAGCATGATGCTTGTTGCTCCCTTGTTCTATAAGAGGGATTCTAGGGCTCATTACAAAGAGTTCAAATTTTAGGTCTCAAAATGGTCTAGGTGGAAAGCTAAGTTCATAAAAGGCATTCTGTAGAAAATATCAATGAATAGAATAGTAAATTGTCTTCATTACAAGTCATGTATGTAAGAATCTTAAATTAGTTTACTAGAAGCCATAGATATAAAATATTTTTTTAGTTCTCGAGCATATACTCTCCTATGTAATTCCCTTGTAGATTATAAATGAAAATGATCAATGATATTTTTGTTCATCTCCAATTGTTTTAATTGGATGTTTGAATTTGTTTTGGCTAAGTTAATTCAAAGAATTTTTTAAAATGCTTAGATAAAGTCACAAGTTTGTGAGTGATGAATACAGGATTTTTTAAGAAGTAGTGTTCTAGATACAGTGAGTTAAATACTACAAAGTAGTATGCCAATAGTCCATCAATGTTTGAATTAAATGGCTAATATATTACTAGTTGTATATTTGACTCCATCATCTCAATTGATGAAGCACTGGTCTATTTATTAGGAAATATTACAAGTAAATGAACTATTGATATGCCTAGCCATGCATTTAAAATGAGAAAAAAATTCATTAAAACAATCTCTCAATTGTGAAGTATGATTTTGAAGTATTCCCTGATTTTTAGCAAACAGATAATAATTTACTCAAAGGTCTACCAAATCTTTAGTGAATTTTGTTTATTTGCAATTAATAGGAATCGATATGTGTAGAAATGTGTTCTCAATTAGACAAGAATCACCTAAGCACAATAAGGAACACCCTCCTAGGTCTCACAAAGCCTAAAAAGTAGGAGTGAAGGCCTCAAAATCCTTTGCTCATTTGTTGGCCACTAGCTTTGAAGATTCTTGAGCATAAGGGTTGGCTACCCTTTAGAGAATTTCAAGGTTATACTTTAAGAAACATGTTCAGATTGGTGACTCCGTAGGGGAAAAATCAAAGGAGTATCCATTTGCATAGACTCAAGAATTTGGTGAATCTAAACATCTGGTTTGGATATTGAGAAGTTTTCAAACCTAGAAGTGATTGTGTTGTAGCATATTTCAAAGAATTTATGTGTGACTCTATTGTTGGAGAAGACCCAGAAGGAAATTCATCTTTGAAGGAGCTTCATACTTCTTGAAGTTCAATCCTCTATTAAGAGAGGTGGTGACTCTATCTCAAGAACCTATGGAGGGTAAACCCACAAAAGTGGTTTACAATTTGAGTGAGGAAGGAAAAGTTGCAAAAACTACCCCATGCAAAAAAAAATTGGTTTTTGGGGTTCGAATGAACCCTTTGGTTTGAGTGAACCAAAAAAGGGTTAGTTTAACCCTAGTTTGAGCAAACCAATTAAATGCAAGGTCCCACCATTCCCACCAAAAAACACAAAGAAAACATTTTTTGAAAGGGGGTTCGAATGAACCTTGATTTGAGCGAACCCCCTAGGGGTTCACTTGAACCCCCCTGGTTCGCCCAAACCCCCCTTTTCCCACCTTCTCACCCTCTGGAACCAAAAAAGTCTAGAATTTTGTGTTTCAAAACTCAGGTTGAGGATGAAAATGGAGAGGACTTCATAGACCCAACTAGATTATCGTAGTCCTTAGAATGAGCTATCCAATTAATATAATTTTAATATGTTTTGGTTTAATTATGTTTTATTTTTTAGTTTTATTAAACATAGTTTTTTCACTGAAAAATCAAGCTCTTTGTTCTACACATGTGGAAAAATAGCAAATTATCAAAAAAAAATTATAAAATATGAGTGCACCAGATATTGAAGTCCTTGGTCCAACAACAAAAAAAATAGAATTTCGATATACATATAAAAAAGGTTATGCATTATACGGTCCCCCTATGTATGAATTGTAATTGGTTTGACTATGAAACTTGATTAAAGAAAAAATATTCAATTAAAAACTATCTAACCAAGTGGAAGCACTAGCTATTGGTGTTACAAATCTAAATTTGTAAGAATTAGAATTGTATCCTTCATGGAAAAAAAATACGGTGAGTGTCACTCCTTAAAAATGTTGTTTACTGAAAAAAAACTAGTTTTCAAAGGAGATGGAAAAATAAGTGCAATCTAATTCAAATTTTTTTGAAAAACAATATATTTAGAATCTATAGATAAAATGTGACAAATCACTAGTTTGTGTCATCTTCAAATTATTCACGGTTTAGCCACTATAGGTGCCCAAAAGTGAAGATTTAGTTAGAAAAAATTTGGCCAAAAATTGTCAACCAGTATTGTGGGATCACCCCATAAGATGTGAAGAAAATATCAAATCTACAAATATTTCTAGTTAGGATGAAAAATATATAGCAACTGCAACATATCCAGGTATTATTCATTTTGGTTCTCAAGAATGATACATTTGCATATGAAAACCATATTTGAAAGTCATGAAATTTTTTTGTTTCCCTATTGAGTGACTCTAAGCACTAAGAAAGGGAATAGTAGTGATTCTTCTGCATACTTCTATATTACTAGATTGCAACATCTACTATGAAGTGAAGTATGAAA
The DNA here is from genome assembly GCA_007258455.2 of Sequoia sempervirens. Lineage (NCBI taxonomy): Eukaryota > Viridiplantae > Streptophyta > Pinopsida > Cupressales > Cupressaceae > Sequoia > Sequoia sempervirens. Next base: position 51,354,833 of record VDFB02075321.1, on the reverse strand, counting down.
TATCTTTGAAGAAACTCATTTAGAGGGTCTTAAGCAAGTTGAGATAAGAATTTGTCTTATAACAGCTTAAGATTATGTTGTAAAAGAAGTTTGAAGTACCCCGTGTAACTGCAAAGTTGATATGAAAGGGATTGTAAGGGTGTAGAGAAATATATCATCAATATATGCATCCTTGTATGGTTCCTAGTGTAACCATGGTTTGTAATAAGCTCCAGCCAAGTTGTCAAAGAAGTTTTAAATCTGAAGGATATAGATCCATTAATTTCAGTGGGATTAATGGTTACCCAAATAGTATTCCACCTGAAATAAAAAATCAACTACAAAAATTAAGTGGTACAAAGCGTGAATCAGAAAGTAGGCATTTGCAAGAATTAAATAATTTCATGGGCAATTATGAGGTAGATCATGAGGATTTGTTCATGAGGCTATGTGTTTAGTCTCTAAAGGGAGATGCAAGAGACTGGTTCTCTAGTCTAACAACATGCTTTATCCATTCTTGGGTAGAGTTCAAAGCAGTGTTCATGGAGCAATTTGGTGAAAGAATCAATGCTAGTTCTATGATCATTCAATTTATGAGAATTGAGAAAGAAGAGAATGAGTTGGTTCCAACATTTAACCGAAGATTTGCTAAAACAAGGTTTTGATATTAAGTGATGCAATGTGGTTGGTTGTTTATTTGGAAGCTTTTGATAATGAAATGAGCTACCTATTGAAAGATAATGATCCTAAAACTCTCCATTAGGCCTATGGGATGGCCATAAACATTGAAAATAGTCAAAAATATGGAATGCAAAGGAGTTACTTGTCTGCAAGTGTTTGATGCCCTATAGCACTAGATGTTGATGAAAGGTGTAAGTCAAAAATTAAAGATGAATGTCATAACACTTACACCCCTGTTGTCCCAGCGTACACATCATTCCATAATATGTATTATATAGAGCTCCAAATAAATTTTCAAGAAATTGCATGCATTTTTTATCCTATGGTCTCTATTCAAGGCCTCTCTTGCATAAGGAAACATGAAGGAGAATCATCATATGATTTATATGCAAGATTTATGGATACTCTGTCTGCAATTCCTAATTGTCACAAACCTAAAAATTTAGTATGCATTGATTTATTCTATGAATATTATGAACCAGGTTTGAGTGCTCTGCCAAAGGAATTGAAGCCTGATAGGCTTGACCAAGTGTGCAAATACTTTTCTCTTTTTGAAAATATTAGAGATAATCTTCAAGAAACTATAATGTTTTCAACCTTTAATGATAATGATTCTACTGCTCCATATGAGTCAAGTAGTGAGATATCATATAAGGAAGAAGGGAGTAAAGTGAAGGTTGAAAATGTACACCTCAATGAAGAAAATGAAATGTGTGGTTTTAGCTCTTTTGAAGATTCTTGTACCTATACTCCTATAGAAGACATAACACTATGCAACCAATTTGAATACATACGACTAAACTTTCAGTCTAAAAATTTTGAACATGGTTTCAGTGTTGATAATTCCTCTTTTTGTAAAATTAATGATGGCATTGAATATGATTATTCCTCTATTGATCATGATTATCCTCATAAAGAAGACATAGAATCTTTTGCTGCAAATAAGAAATATGCTGATAATGATGGGAATGCATATTTTTTTGAGAAGGAATGTAACTTTCTTCCTATGAAGAGTTTTGAGAATATGAGTCAAAGATGTTAACTACTGATGATGAGAATGAAGTTGAAAACCTATCTATATGCTCTTCCAGTGATTATAATGATAATGGTATGAAAAATTTAGACCTTCATGCTAAGGAGGCTGAGGCTTGTATGACAACAATGAATGTCATGGGAAACCCCTTATTTGATGAGCTTCCATCTTCACTAGAAATGAGAAATGATGACCCTTATTGGTGTAGAGATAATCCACTCTTTGTTGAGAACTAGATAATGATGCATCTGATACAAAGTTTGAATGTGGTTTTGAGAAAACAAAGCAACACATTGATGAGCTCCTTGAGGGAATTACATATGAATGTCTTACATTTGATACAAATGTTGCAGATATGTTTGAATATCATGATTCCAACTACGTGGAATATGAATACTTTCAGTTTCTAGTTTAGTTGGGAGGAATTTGGATGGAACATGAAAATAAGAGGAAGAGCATGGAATGTTATTTTCAATATGAATATCTTTCATGTGATTAATTTAACACATATGTGTCATGTGATAATGAAAAATTTTAGTTTATGTATCATTATACAAACAAAATGACAAAGATTACACTGGCATTGGTATGAGCTCATAATAGTTGGTCGAGGGATGCTAGTGGCAATGTTTGTAATTAGGCAGATCTCAAGGGTAACCACATATTCCTACTTGTAATAGGAGGATTATACTTGTTGCAGTGGTATGGCAAAGGTAAAGTTGGATTGAGGGAAATCAATTCTTTCAATAGATTGGTTTTCGACAAGGCCAGGAATCAGACCTAAGTTTAGTGGCTTGGTGCCACCACATAGAATTGAAGATGGGTAAAATTGTAGGGTGCATACTAAAACTTGCACCTCAGGGGAAGGCTTTAGACAAGATGGAGATTAGATCTCCTGTTTTAGATCTTTGTGGCATATGTAAAAAATGTACATATATTAGTTGTCTTGGTTTTGTCTCTTGTCCTTGGTTTGCTTCTCCCATGATTCTATGATCTCACCATGCCTGTGAGAGGCATGTGTCCCCAACTAGAGCCACTAATGGAACCCCTAAAAAAATTCTCTTGGTTCCATTTTAAATTTTGTAACACTTGGCTTGGACCCTTGTTTTTGGCTTAGGTTTGTGTTTCTCATCATTTTTTTAGGGTTTGTGTTGCCAAAACCCCTCAAAAATTGACCTGCAAGTCTAAAAACATTTGAATGTTCTATTTATACATTGACTTGATACTCCCAATCTTTGATTGTGTAAGTCACCACTTATGTCATTAGAATCATTATTTTCACCAGCCCCCTAGGTTTAGGTTTGTTGGTCACTAATTTCCTTTTTAGCATTCAAATTTTCCTATGGGTGGGCTTGATTTTCATATTTAGTGACTTAAGTCTTAAGCCTTCAGTCATAAGGGTCAAGTTCACATTGGCCTAGTGGTGGCTCCCTTTTAAAGTTAATATTTGTGGCATGTGTAGATTTCAGTTTTGAGATTCAACCATTCAATCATCGCAAGTGAATGTCGACCATTCCTTGCACACCTATTTCCTTTTGGTATTCATTAAATATTCAAATGATTTGGCGAGTGGTTGCCATGTGTCATGTCAGGTAGTGGGACCAGTTCTTTGAGAAAGATCAACAATAGGCACCGCAACACGTGTATTCATCAAGATCGTTCCTCACATGCCCATTTGCTTTATGCATTAAGGAGAAGTGATTGCATGGGCTAGCGAGAATTATACATGTGTAACCTTTATATGGTGGGCCCGATGTCTCTTTGTGATTGGTGATCGGTATCAAAAGGAAATCAATGGTGGTCATTGAATAATGTGGCCACATCTTGTCCATTCCCCATGCACTCGTTCATTTTCTTTCTTCATTAAAATAGTCACACGGGCTAGCAGGCAAGATGACATTTGTCATTCCATGGAGGGAACCACCAAGTTGTGGGGATGGTGTGTGTTTCTTGAGAATAAAGATTGATGGCTGATGGCAAGTGATGTGGGTCAATCCTAACCACTCCCTGTCATCCCGTGAGTAGCTCCCTTGGGTATGTGTAGGATCATCATGGAAAAAATAGGCCCTTAAGTGGCGATGAAAATTCAAAAAAATCAAAGTTAGGCAACTTGACTTAAAAATTGGAATAAGTTATTTATATTATCTCAAAAATATGTAAGAGTAGAATTAGTAGCAAATTGAATGTAGTTTCTAAACTACTAGGTTTACTTTAAAAAATAATCTATTTGGTGAAGTTTTGAAATTTCAATATAGTAGTACTTAAATTGCAAGGAAAAAATAAGTAGGTGTTTATGTGACCACCTAACCACAATAAAATGATAATATTTTTTTTATAAGATTTTAGATATAAGTAGATGACTCATGTCCTGAAGTGATGCATATTTTTTTGTTATTTTTTTCCAAGTAAATAAATAATTATGAATTTTTTATTACAACTTTTAAAAAATATAAAAAACTCATATGTTTGACCACCTTAAGTTGGTCAAAACTTCATGATTTTTTTTTAAAATCCTATATTATGCGAAGCATAGAATGTGACACATGTTTCAGATTCAAAAAATGTGATACTGTTTGAAAGCTCTAGATTTTTTTCATTCAGCCTATCAATCAGAACTTTAGTCATAATTCAAATAGAAAATGAATAATAATTATTTATTAAATTCAAAGTAAAGCATAATTTATATTGGTGGAAAGCTGAAAATCTCCTTTAAAATCCATTTTCGTTTCATCAATTTTGGGTAAAAGAAAAGTCGTCAGCCACTTACCCTACACACACCCATCATATCACCACTTTTTGGCCCATCATGATCCTGCACAAACCCCCTTCTACCTTTTGTTTCTCAGTGGGAAAGCAAGCGACTACCATGTGGAATATTTTGAAGGTTCAGATGGACTCTAGTAGAGATGGAAAGTTGCTAAATTTAGTAGATATGGCACTATGATAAAAAATGGCTCCATTTTTTAGATTATTCTTTTGCAACATGTTCAATATTTTGGTCATCAATTTTGTTAGTTGTTGGTATATGTTGGAAGGTGAAAATAAAGCAAGGCAGGGTTTAGATTGATATTTTTTATATCAAATCAAGATCACTCCCCACTATCCTGCTCTGATGAAATGCAAGTGTATTAATTCCCATGGGTGAAAGGGTAAATATGGCATGACAGGATTTATTTGATGCTAAGTTATGTGGTTAAGTGCATAGACAGAGTGGATGTATATCTACTTAGGGAATTTCTAATTAGGAAAAGGAATTAATAGCATTCAATTAATTTTTTTCATGATTAATTACTCTAATGATAACTATCTGTTGATTTATCTTGAAGTGTGATCAATGACTGAGATTTAAAAATCAAAGCATACTATTGTCAGCTCGCCCGCATAAGATTTTCTTGAGTATTAATGGTTGGGATGCTTACATGGTTCGATATAGTGAGGATTGATGGCCACATTTTTCATTCAGAATTTGTACTCAGAGGTTGAAAATTAAGTTAAGTTCAGGAGCAGGTTGGTAAGGTTTTTTTTGCTAGTTAGGAATCTTCTTCTTGTTGTTTTGGTTATTGTGAAAATGAGTAAGTTAGGTGAGTCTGTTAAGCTAGTTTGAAGGTCCGGGAGACTAATTTTTCTTGAAACCAGAGACAATGCTCCTAAAGATGAAATTGAAGCACAGGGAGCTCTTGAAACACCAAAGGGTAGAAGGGCATGTAGGAAATATAGGAAATATGGTGTAAGGAGCAATTCCCACCTAAGAAGTTGGACTATTTCAGAAGAACTGGTGAGGTTTAAGGGGAAGCATCTAGTTGAGTATGAAAGGAAGGCAAAGAAAAGATGCAAGTATCAGAAGGCTTATCTAGGGAGATATAGTTCTCCTGTTGAGATTTCTAATAGCCCTTCAGATAGTGGAGGTCACACTGATCCGAAGTGTGGCTATTATCACCTTTCCCTGGTGCCTTCTAAATATTTTGATGAGGAAGTGGTGATGGTTCCTCTAGTTCCATCATGAACAAGACGTTGGTGAGCATACTCTTATGTTGATGACTCAGAGTGATGTCTCCACCCCATTTTTGTTTTTGATGACACCATAGCCATCGTATTAGGATCATTCTCTTCAGCATGATTGTGGTTTTTTGTTTTTAGTACTAATGTGAAAATATTTCAGGCTGGTGTGTTGGAGAAGTGATAGACTTCTTAACTTTGATGGTAGGTATGCTTTTTCTAGGTGGTATACAAATATTTTCTCTAGCTATGAGTGGAGAATCTTCTTTGGTCAACAAGGACAAGGTGATTCGATGCTATTGCAATAATAAACTGGGGAACATCTCAAATTATGGTGCAAATGATCTCCAAATGAAATGAAATGTAACTATAATTAAGCTTGATGCTTGTTTCTCCCTTGTTACATAAAAGGGATTCTAGGGCTCATTACAAAGAGTTCAAATTTTAGGTCTCTAAATGGTGTAGGTGAAAAGCTAAGTTCAAAAAAGGCATTCTATAGAAAATATCAATGAATAGAACAATAAATTGTCTTACTTATATGTCATGTATGTGAACCATAGATTTTTGGCACCCTAATCCCTTCTAGCACTTTAGGAGAAAGTAGAGCCAAAATTCTAGGTAGGTTCACTCAAATAAAGTTTTATATGATTCTTATATGACTAAATGAGATGATCTAAGTGCAATCAGAAAATTACCTTGTTTCATATCTAAAAATTGAATTTCATTTTAAGAAATTGCATTGCACTTTATTTACTTTCTCATGATTAACTAGACATAATGAGGCCTTGATTCAGGTGTTGTGAGGCATTTTATGCATTCACACTAAGTCTTGGACCCTTGCAAATCGAATAACATGTTATCAATGTCTTGTAAAAGTGTTGTAAAGCATTGTAAAGGAATTCCATACTTTTCTAGACTTAATGAACCTATTTCTCCCTAATTCAACATTATAAAATGTGTTTAATAACATTATCACATCAATTTATAAGGCTTGTAAGATAAACCTAATTTTAAACTAGTGTTTTAATGTGTCTTACACATTCAGATTGGTTCTTGTGCTTTCCTAGGCTAAGTGGACCTCATTTTAGTGTTGTAAAGTGTATTTAATCACACTTTCACATTGATTTATGTGTCCCAAGCCCTATTTCACATTCACGTCATCACCAATAGTTCCATATTAACCTATATTGTGCATCATGAGGCCTAAATTGATCATGTATACCTGACAAAGTTGTATTTTAAACCTTATTTCCTTTTCTCTTGGCTTCCTAGCTATCAAATTGGCCCCTGTGGGACCCATTTTCCATGCATGGTGAATCAGTCCCATCCAAGTGGGACCCATTTTCCATGTATGGTGAATGAGTCCCATTTGGCCCAATTTTGACCTTTGAGTAGGAAAAAAGGTGAAATTTGAGTTTAATATTACTTCATGTCAACCTATGTTGAGGTATTAATGGGTAAGATAGGTGAATTTCCTATAAATACAACCTTCTAATCCATAATTTACATCTATCAACTCACTTTACAACTCATTCATCCTTCACCTTCTCAAACAAGCTAGGGTTTCATCATTACAAGTCATTCAATATCAATTTTTAGACATTCAAGGGAAGATCCTTCATGTTTTGCTGCAGAATTTCAAGATCAAACATCATGGAAAGGTAATCAACTCCATTATTACATTTTTCATTGCATTATTTCATCATTTTGGTTTAATTACCTAAAAGGGGTTTGACCAAGGCACACCCCCATGCCCTAACATTCAACATCTATCTCTTGTCTTGTTTGTTTGTAGATTTAGAACTCTTGGAAGCTTGGAAATTATTAAAGATCAAGTTTCAAGGTTGCTAAATTCTTCTCCTCATTCAACAAGTCAAAATATCAACAAAAACTTATTTTTAGACCCGTAAAACAGAGTTTCAGAAGCAGACACCTATAGGAAGTGAAAGTGCAGATCAGAAGCTTCAGATTCCACTTTTGAAAATCTAGAAATTCAAAAGTGGACTCATTCACCATGAGTGGTGAATGAGTCTCACTCTAGGGTCAATTTTGATTTTTCTGCATTTTTAAGTACCCTTTTTTGAGAAATGGGTTCTGGCTTAGTTTTGCAGAATTGGGATTGATTTTCCCATAATGGAGAATGAGTCCCCCTAGGCCTAAAATTCAATATTATCACCATTTCAAAAAATAATTCTAGTCTTCATCCACATTCCAAGTGCACACTTTCAGTTTGGTTCAATTTTGTTTAGTTTTGCATGCATTTCTAGTTCATTTATGTATAACACAATGTGTTTTCAAAAAAGTTACATTTCTTAGGTTTTACATACTTAATCAATCAATATTATCAATTAGTTGCACTTATATCATCTCATTTATTCATATAAGCATCATACAATCCTTTAGTTGAGTGAACCTACCTAGACTTTTGGCTCTACTTTCTCCTGAAGTGCTAGAAGGGATTAGGGTGCCAAAAATATATGGTTCACTACGTAAGAATATTAAATTAGTTTTATAGAAGCCATAGATATAAAAGAAAATTTAAGTTCTTGAGCATATTCTCTCCTATGTAATTCCCTTGTAGATTAAAAAATGAAAATTATCAATGATTTTTTTGTTTGTCTCTAGTTGTTTTAATTAGATGTGTGAATTTGTTTTGGCTTCAATTCAAAGAATTGGTATAAATGCTTAGATAAAGTCACAAGTCTGTGAGTGATAAATACAGGATTTGTTAAGAAGTAGTGTTCTAGATACAGTGAGTTGAATACTACAAAGTAGTATGACAATAGTCCATCAATGTCTAAATTAAATGGCTGATATATTACTAGTTGTTGTATATTTGACTCCATTATCCCAATTGATGAAGCATTGGTCTATTTGTTAGGAAATATTTCAACTAAATGAACTAGTGATATTCCTAGCTATGGATTTAAAATGAGAACAAAATTCATTATAAAAATCTCTCAATTGTGAAGTATGAGTTTGAAGTATTCCCTAATTTCTAGCAAACAGATAATAATTTACTCAAAGGTTTGCCAAATCTTCAGTGAATTATGTTTATTTGCAATTAATAGGAGTCTATCTATGTAGAAATGTGTTCTCAATTAGACAAGCATCACCTCAGCACAATAAGGAACACCCTCCTAGGTCTTATAGATCCTAGAGAGTAGGAGTGAAGGCCTCATAATCCTTTGCTCTTTTGTTGGCCACTAGCTTTGAAGATTCTTGAACATAAGGGTTGGATACCCTTTAGAGAATTTCAAGGTTTTTCTAGAAAAAACACCAACAATTAGGATGAAAAAGAGTTGTAGGAGAAGAATAGGAGATTGCAGACCAAAAATAATATAAAAAGAAGAGGGTGAGAGGAGAGGTTGCACAGGAATCAAGATTATGAAATTATTTATTAAGGATGAGGTAGAAATTTGAAGATGAAATCTATATTCAAAATAGAAAAGGAGACTAAAAATATATTACTATAACCTCAAAAAATATATTATTATAGCTTGTTCCTTTTATTAACCAATCTCCATTCTAAAATATCAACAATATAGTTAATAAATCAACATTAATATTTAATGATATTTAATAATTTGATCACATAAAATATGGAAATATTAATTATTAATTAACATTATTCAATAATTATTAAATAATAATTTAATTCATATATTATATATTAATAATTATTATTAAATATCTAGGTGGATGGGAGGGCACCTTTCCACACATAGGGCTTTCATTTACATTTGGCGACTCTAGTTGGTGTATCATACTTGCTACCCTAGAGGTGGTGAAAAATTTGGGGATCACCAACTAGACGGGTAAGTTGACGTGGGTTGCAAGCGATATAAATGGGTATGTGCAAGATCATGATGGGCCAAAAAGTGGTGATATGATGGGTATGTGGTTGATGACCATTTTTTTACCCAAAATTGATGAAATGAAAAAGTTTTTAAAAGGAGATTCTCAAATTTCTACCAATATAAATTATGCTTTACTTTGAATTTAATAAATAATTATTATTCATTTTCTATTTGAATTACAACTAAAGTCCTCTTGATAGGCTGATTGAAAAAAATTTATAGCTTTCAAATGATATCACATTTTTTGAATCTGAAACATGTGTCACATTCTATGCTTCACATACTATAGGATTGAAAAAAAAAGAATTTCATGAAGTTTTGACCAAGTTAAGGTGGTTAGACATACGAGTTTTTATATTTTTTAAAAGTTGTAATAAAAAATTCGTAATTAACTATTTACTTGGAAAAAATTTACAAAAAGATATGCATCACATCGAGACATGAGTCCTCTACTTATATCTAAAATCTTAAACTATAATATTATCATTTTATTGTGATTAGGGTGGTCAAATAGACACCTACTTATTTTTTTCTTTAAATTTAAGTTCTATTGCATTGAAATTTTAAATTTTCACCAAATATATATTTTTTTTAAATAAACCTAGTAGTTTAGAAACTACATTGAATTTTCTACATATTCTATTCTTACATATTTTTGAAATAATATACATAACTTATCCAAATTTTTACGTCAAGTTGTCTAACTCTGATTTTTCTAAATTTTTCGCCACTTAAGGGCCTATTTTTCCATGATGGTCCTACACATACCCAAATGGTATTTTTCAAATATGTTCATAGCATTGGAACAATGATGAAATTGTAAGGTGATATGTAAAGCTTGCACTTGGGAGATTGGGTTGTCATGTGATATCCTTCGTTAGGAATTCTTGAATTGATACATGCATGCAAGTTGGTGTTTTTGTAGTGGTGACAGGTGGGCTCCTAGAATGGGGGTGCCATGGCCATGAGATTTGGACACATATTATGTACTAGGAGAGGTGGTGAAATATTATCCTTTCATATTCAACCTAAAAGGGATGGAATTGGTGGAACACAAGCAACTTGCAACAATGGGTGTAGATTACCTACAAAAGGCATTGAATCTTTCCCAAAAATTTGGATGCAGTAGGGTTGTAGAATTCAAGTCTTTTGCAGCTACCAATGGCTTCCTTGGCTAGGTTTGGCTGGTGTTTTTTGGGAAAGTTCAATTTCCATGTTTTGATAGATTCAATAGGTAGTGTTAATGTCTCCTCATCTGGATGTAATTGTATATAGTTTTGGGTGTCATGGGAATTTTGCTAAAATGCACTCCCACATTTTAAGCTAATAGGGGTAATGTAATGTTGCTAAAATTGATCGACCTTGCATGGTCATATGCTTCTATATAGTTGGGTTGGTCAAGTTACAGGTGTAGTTGGGCTGGTAGGATCTTTGCAGGATAAAAGCTCTATAAATTTTTGTAATTTATTAATATAAAATCTTACCTACTTATCAAAATATATATTAAATATAATATATATAATCATATAATATATTTAACATTATATAATAATAATTAATTATGATTCTTATTGTGGAAATAGCCAAGATCATGGAAAACAAACAAGCACAAGATTGCAAGTGAAATCGAATGACTTGTATTACAAATGAACAAGTATAAATAGGTGAAGTTTGGGAAACAATACTCCATGATGATAGGAAAGGTGGCGAAAATAGAACCAAGAGAATAGCTCAAGGTTCAACCAACCTAAAATGTAGTAGAGATGTGTCAAATATGGGGTGACACATCTACTAATGACTCATAGAGTGGGAGATGTGTCAAATATGGGACGACACATCTACTAATGACTCATAGAGTGGAATTAGTCTTTCCACATGTGAGGAAAACTGCCAACTATGGTTAAGTTAGGTATAACTCATGTGAGTTATACACCAACACCCCCCCTTAAGCATAGCTTACATAGGTTTATGAAACATGAGTCCCGACTGTGCACCATTTTAGGTAATCATTTACAAAATATCTCTCAAAAACCAGAGAAAGAAAGAAAACCCTGTGGGAAAAAAAAACTTTCCTCTAAAAGAGAGAAAATAAAGAGAGGACTTTAGATGGCCCCTCGTTATGATGATGATTCCAATGTAGATCGTACGCCAAGAAGAGCTCGTAGATGAATGAACCTTCTTTTTGTAAAGGGTTTGGTAAAGATGTCGGCAATTTGTTCTAAAGACTAGCAAAATTCTAGGTTGATGATCTGATCATGGATAAGCTCATGAATATAATGCATATGAATCTCAATATGTTTGGTTCGTTGATGTTGAACTAGATTCTTGCATATTTGGACAATACTCTGATTATCACAATAGATAACTATTGGTCGTCTGATAGGAATACCAAATTCAGAAATGATGCCTTGAAGCCATATGGCTTATGTAGCTGAGTTAATAGCTCCTCAAAATTCTACCTCTATAGAAGATATAGCAATAGCATTTTTCTTTTTGCTAGACCAGCTGATAGGACCTGAACCAAGTGAAAAACTGTACCCAGAAGTAGACTTGCGATTTTCTATATCACCGGCCCAATTTGAATCTGTGAAACCAACCAAATCAATAGTTGAACCAACTCTGTAATGTAGCCCAAATGAAAGTGTACCTTGAAGGTAGTGAAGAATCCTCTTAGCTTCTTTCTAGTGCAACTCATGAGGTTCTTGTATAAATCTGGAAACTAAGCCAACTACATATGATATGTTAGGCCTAGTATGTGTTAAGTAAATAAGACTGCCTACAAGTTGTCTGTACAATGTTGCATCAACTAATGGTGTAGGACAAGAAGTCTCAAGCTTAACACCAGATAAGTAGGGAGTTGGAGCTGGTTTACAATTAGTCATGTGAAAATGTTCAAGTAAATCAAGAGCATACTTGGGTTGAGCAAGAACAATCCCTGAATCTGATTGAGATATCTCAATACCAAGAAAGTAATGGAGTAACCCTAAGTTTGTCATGTCAAATCTTTCTTGAAGTACTGATTTTACTGCCATAATAGTAGAGGAAGCACTCCTAGTGATTAAAAGGTCATCAACATAAAGAACCAGTATTAACAATGAATCATCATGTCGTAGAAGATACACATTAGGATATGAATTGCATCGAGTGAATCCTGAAGATAGAAGATAGGAATCCATCTTACCATACCAAGCCCTAGGTGCTTGTTTTAGGCCATAGATAGATTTCCTTAGTATACACACTAAGGATGAATCGTGAACAAACCCTGGAGGTTGTTCCATGTGGATCTCCTCCTCAAGATCTTCATGAAGAAAGGCACTCTTTACATCCATTTGATGAACTACCCACCCATGTGATGCGGCTATAGCAAGTGTGAGTCTAATTGAAGTCATCTTTGCAACAGGTGCAAATGTCTCTGTATAGTCAATTCCTGCTACTTGTGAAAAACCTTTAGCAACCAACTGTGCTTTGTACTTGTCAACTGACCCATCTACTACATATTTAGTCCGATATATCCATTTACATCGAACTACTTTTCTCCCCTTCGGATGAGAAGTTAAGTCCCCAGTGTGATTCTTGATTAAGGAATCATATTCCTCATTCATGGCAACATCCCACTTAGGTATGCCTGATGCATCTTTAAATGTCTGAGGATCAAACACTGAAGAAAAGAAGGCATGAGATCCCCCCTAAAAGTCTGTTTGAAGCTGTCTGTCATCTACTGTAGTTTGTACCCATGAATCTGTTGTATGAAGTGAGCATAGAGTTCTAGATGTGGGAAAATCTGGTGCAGAAATGTCAACTTCTAATTCAATCCCTGAACTGGATGAAGATGAATTTTCAGTGCAATCATCACTTTGTGAACTGGAGGAAGTAGGAGTACTACTAACTACACTAGAAATTTGCTGCAAATGATCTGAATCATCAGAAATATTATCAAAATCTGGAGAATCAATAGTATGACGAGGAATGTCAAGAATAGTTTCAAGGGGAATTTCTTGAAACTTGACACTTCTCTCAATGAACAACTCGTGTGGTAGGGTGTAGTAGGTGGTAACCTTTAACACCTTCTGGATATCCAACAAAGATATAAGGTTTGCATTGTGCATCCATAGCCTTGTGATGTTCTTTAGGAATGTGGGCCATTGTAGGAGAACCAAAGACTCTGAAGTGATCAACTATTGGTTTCCATCCTTTCCAAGCTTCAAAGGGAGTGATTCCTTTCAAGGCTTTGTGAGGAACCCTATTTTGAATGTAACATGCACAATTTATAGCTTCAGCCCAATAAGATGGTGTTAAACCTTTCGAATGAATCATATAGTTAGCCATCTCCTTTAAAGACCTATTTTTACGTTCTGCAACACCATTTTTTTGAGGGGTATATGGAACTATGTGTTGCAACTCTATCCCTTCTGTTGTGCAAAACTACTCAAAAATGTTATTAACATATTCTCTTCCATTATCTGTTTGAAGAACCTTGATAACTTTCCCTGACTATTTTTTGGCTAGAGCTTTGAAATCTTGAAAAGAATCAAATACTTCTGATTTTTTCCTAAGGAAGTAGACCCATGTAAAATGTGAGAAATCATTAATAAATGTGAGAACATATCTAGCCTTTGTAAAAGAAGGATGTGGAAAAGCCCCTGAAACATCACTATGAACAAGTTCTAAGACTTGTTTTGCCCTCCAAGTTTCTCCTTTGTCAAACTTTTCTTCAAGATGTTTACCAAGTGCACATCCTTCACATAGTCCTTTAGAAAACTTGACTTTGGGTAATCCATTAACCAATTTTTGTTGCCGTAGTTGTTCAAGATAATGGTAGTTAAGGTGGACAAACCATTCATGCCATAATTTACTAACTTCATTTGAATGAGTTAGTAGTGCCTTTGGAGAAATATCAGTAGCAAAACTAGAGAAGGAATACAATCTAGATTGGTGATTGGCTTCTCCTATAGCAACTAAGTTATTACTTTGCAATTCTCTTATCTCAACTAAATTTGGAGAGAAATAAACTCTCATACCCTTCCCTTAGTGTGTTATTTGATACACTGAAAGGAGATTAGTTGAAAGTGAAGGTACACTAAGAACTTTTGAAAAAATTCCTCCTTCAACTTCAACAGACCCTCTCCCTGTAACCAATACTGGAGTATCATCACCTAAGTTGACTAAAGACATTCTGGATGGCCCTAAGGATGCGAATGCAACCTGAGAAGAACCCATATGATGAGTAGCACCAGAATCAATAATCCATGATGGAGATGAAGATGAAGATGACATAACAACTAGAGCTTTGCATTTTAATTTCTCTTTGTCCTTGGTATTATCCTAAGTTGATGAAGATGCCTTGCCAAAATCAAGAATCCCAATATTATTCTTTTTAAGAATATTTTAGAGACTTTCGATTTGTTTCTTCATGCATTGATGTTCATCATGCCCCAGTTTTTCACAAAAGGCATGTATAATCTTCTCAGTAATGTGCTTACTTTGTTGAGAAGATTTATCCTTTTTTAAATCATCAATTTTATCTCCTTTCTTACCACCCTTGTCCTTTTTAGTGTTTTTCTTCCCATTTGATGTTTGTGGCTTGTCATTCCCTGTGATTAGAGCTTAAGGCTTCATAGACTTCAAAGAACCCATCTAAATTAGTTTCTCCTATTCCCTTGTGAGATCATAAATGAATTTATCTAGAGTGGGCATTTTCCATGATGCTCCAAGAGCACTTTTAGTAGAATAGAAAGTTGAAACAAACACAAAAAATTCTGGACCTAATTTGGAAAGTACTGAAAGGATTAATTGATCCTCTTTCTTGTCAATTCCACAATCTTTTAACTATAACTTTAAAGATTTAAACTTTATGAAGAAATCTTATAAAGTTGTGAAACTTCTAGGACTAAGACCTAAGAGCTGATTTTCCAATTCATGACTTTTGAGTTCATCAATTTTTCCAAATAGCTTGTCTAAAGTATCCCACACTTGATGAGGTGTAGTTAAATTTTTGACATGAAACAATAATTCTGGAGATAGATTTAAACACAGAAAGCCAAATGCTTGATCACATTTGTTGAAAAACTTTTCTTTTTCTTTGGCTGCATTAGGTTCTTTTTTTGTTCCCATAGTTATCCTATATAGGTCCTTATTTTTAAGTACAAGACTAACTTTAATCTTCCAATCATGATAATTGAAAGGTGTTAGTGAAAGAATGGGAAGATGCTTTTAGTCACTTAGATGGTAGATGCTGAAAATTTGAATGAAAGAGATAAAGAAAGTGAAAATGAAGATGTGAAAAAGGTAACACACCTACACAAAAAAGCACTTCTCTAGTAAGTGTGCAATATAAACACACTTAATTACTGTCGATGTAGAGAGGATGGCCTGGAAGAGAAGGATGCCAATCTGATGACTTTGTCGGTGATACAAAGCAAACGCCAATCTCATATGCCTCTTAATCATATACAGATAGCATTAGTCTGCAGCCTCCAAATAAAGAGATGGCCAATCTAACAATAGATCGAGCCTCTCAAAAATCTCTGCCTCTGTATTTAATCACGCTTCAAGCAATTAAATCACACCCTCCTTGATGCATTATCTCCACCTTGGATCACCGGGGTCAGATTTAATTTCCCCCTTAGTTTTGTTTCCCCCCCAAAATGGCCTCTTCTCCCGCCAATTTTCTAGCAGATTGAGGCGACTATACGGGCAATATGGAGGGCGACTAAGGGCGACCAACGGTTCTAGGCTGAAACTTTGAGGGTCGGCACCCTTGCTGTGGCACCTTCAACATGGAGAGGAATGAGGGAAGGCCTCTATGAGGTGAGCATGCCAGTAAGGAGGGTCGGTATGCTTTAAATGTCTGGCTAATGACTATTGACACCTTTTGAAGGCGTTTGAAAGTAAGCAGACTTGTTTGTATGTGCAAGCCGACAGAGCCTCTATGTGGCCTTTGTTGACTTCGGGGTTAAGGAGAGCCTCCTCACGATGTGTGTTGGCCTGCGGGATAATGGTCCCTAATGAGGATTCCAAACTATGCAATTCACGTCGATGGATGGCAGTGAGACTTCAAAGAAATGGAAGCGATTCGCACAGCGAGCAAAACAGCTTGAAGCTTACCACGTTTGCTCTGATACCATGTGGAAACAGCCAAGATCATGGAAAACAAACAAGCACAAGATTGCAAGTGAAATCGAATGACTTGTATTACAAATGAACAAGTATAAATAGGTGAAGTTTGGGAAACAATACTCCACGATAATAGGAAAGGTGGCGAAAATAGAACGAAGAGAATAGCTCAAGGTTCAACCAACCTAAAATGTAGCAGAGATGTGTCAAATATGGGGTGACACATCTACTAATGACTCATAGAGTGGGAGATGTGTCAAATATGGGACGACACATCTACTAATGACTCATAGAGTGGAATTAGTCTTTCCACATGTGACGAAAACTACCAACTATGGCTAAGTTAGGTATAACTCATGTGAGTTATACACCAACACTTATTAATATCCAATATATTATATATCATTATATAGATTAATTAATAATTAATAGTTGATATATCCTAATTATTAATTAATAACTAATAATTTTTTAATCCCTTGTTAATGGGGATCAGAGTGATGATCCTACTACAAACCCAAGATTGGGAGTGGTGTGGAGAGCACTTGACGAAGGATGGTTAAAAGTTAACTTCGATGGTGCGACAAAAGGTATCCCAAGGGAGAGTTGAGCAAAATGTGTGATTAGAGATCACAAGGGATCAACTTTGATAGAGAAATTAGTTTGTCTGGGAAGAGGTACTAATAATGAGGCTGAGTTTAGGGTTGCATTGATAGGACTTGAGTGTGCAAGGATGGAATAAATTAAGAAAATTCATTTAGAAGATGACTCACTAATAATGATAAATGCAATTTTCCTCGGTTGGATGCTGAATTGAAAACTTAAAAATAGTTGGTTCCCATAATGCAAATATTGAACTAGCACTTACACCTAAAGAAGGCTCAAGGATTACACTAATAAAAAATTATATGTATGTGAATATGTTAGAGAGTAATGTTTGTGTATGGGTGTGTATGGATGCAATGTGATGCAAGTTTTAATTGCATATGGTTGAATTAAACAATTAATAATAAGTGTTAATTATTGAAATAAAATAAACTTTGAAAAATCTAGATCTTTTCCACTTAAAACAAATCTAGATTAATAATGGAATGAAATAAAATCTCACAACTCAAAAATTTTCTACTTAAACAAATCTAGTTTTTTTCCTTAAAGAAATTAGGTATTATTTGATTTTGAAGCCTTGATATTTTGGAGACTTTTACCATTAAACTATAGTTGATTTACCATTTAACGGTAGCTAAAACTTGTTTTCCCATGACTCAACAGTTGTTTTCAAGCGGAAACTTGTACTTTTAGGCTCAAATCTCACACTATATGTAGTCTATCAGTTAATTATTTTGTATTTTTTAATTTTCATTTGGTGAAATTTATGGTGAGTGAAAAATAGCAATCAAATAAAAAAACATACCATATAAAAAATGTTACACTTGTTAAAATAAATATTATTATTGTAACTGTAATTGTAATTTAGATGCTTAGATTTATATATAAGTAATGGTTGTTTATAATAAGAACATTTATATAAGAAAAAATAAATATATGTATAATAAAAATTAAATATATAAAAATAATTATTAGTAAATAATATAATAATTAAATAATATATAAAGAAAGTTGCAAAAATAAAGATCACCCCAAATATTTATTTATTATTATTATTAATGATTAATATTAATAATCAAATTAAATAGTAACATAAATAACAAGTATTAAATAATAATTATCTTAGTAACAATGATTAACACTTTTAATAATAACATCTTAAAAAAATAAACTCAAAGACCATGGAAAGTGACTTAGCTCAAGATTTTGCACAAATTGTGTCATGTCCATGATGCCATGCAAAATGATAGTTAGTCTACCCAAACCACTCTGATAGATGCAAGGAGTTTGTGTATAGAAACCTATAATCACACTACCTCTAATTGCATTCATTTGCCAGTGGGTGTAGTCATTGTTCACCACATGAAATTACTTGTGTCGGCCCCTATGTAATGCATTCAACCTCTAGTATATAGTACCCCAGATAAAAACTAGGACAAATGGTAGCATGGTGGTTACTATCAATTTTACCTTGGCATCCATTGCACAAGACCTACGCCGAAGTGTTTGAAAGTGATGATCACCTGCATATTGACATCCTATGTGTAGGAGTCACTATGACTTGGATCAGATCATAAGAAGTTAACAAGAGAGTGGAGACAGAGCCAAAGGGACACAATTGAGATGATGGTTTGGAAGAGAACCTTGATGTGATGGCCAAAGTGGTTGTTGGAAAGAGTAATGACATTGGATTCCATGATGGCATCAATCAGACCGTCGATGCATCAGGAAAGTGAGCAATGGTCAACCCAAATGTGGCTTCCACCAAAGACGGACACCCCATCTCTATCGCACATTGTTCTCCAACTATAGTGGGTCAGGGAGTCTCGCCATTGCATTGTCTATGGGCTTGCATTCATGGATGTGAATGCCATGAATGATGATGTTAGTCACATACTAAATATTTATGCAAGGTTTGTTGGTGATGTGGATGTTGATGCCTCAGCTATCAATTGTCTTGAAGCTATTCATGATGAGCTCCTCCTTGAGCTGGAACACTATGCTTCTCTGGAAAATTATCCAAAGTGGCTCGGTCTAGACAATGGCATGGCATAGAGTGCCAGGTCAAGGATTGACAACATTGTAGTCAACATGATTTGTGATGACATAGAAGCAATCATTCTTTCCCACAACCCCATTGCGAGGCCCATCTCGTCGACCCTGAAGAAATTCATGAATCGTGATGACCACCAATTGCACCTTTATCACCTCCCA
This sequence comes from Sequoia sempervirens, assembly GCA_007258455.2. Classification (NCBI taxonomy): domain Eukaryota; kingdom Viridiplantae; phylum Streptophyta; class Pinopsida; order Cupressales; family Cupressaceae; genus Sequoia; species Sequoia sempervirens. Next base: position 51,335,351 of record VDFB02075321.1, on the reverse strand, counting down.
CTTTTAAAAAACTACCAGAAAAATCATTTTATGGTAAGTTGTTTATGGTGTGAGACAAGTTTCAGTTGGAAGTGCATTCACATATATATATTCTATCAACTAATGTATTGGAAGAGTTCAAAGTATTACACATCTATAGGGAGGGGAATGATGTGGCCGATGAGTTGGCCAAAAAGACCATGGTGGTGGGGGTGGTAGTACTATTGCAAATAGATTTATTTTAGGTAGAATGTGATCCAACGCCACTATAGGCTTGGATGGGAAATAAAGATGCAAGAAGATGTAGACTCATGGGAGGTGAGGGAGTAATGATGTTTTGGAAAGGCCTGCCAAAGCTTTGAGAGTTAAATGTGGGATGACCACAAGCTTTTATATCCCCATCCATTGCAAATCATATTGCACATTGTAAATGATTGAGTGGAAAGAAAGTGGACACACTAATAAAGTTGGGGGAAATTACAAAGACGAGATTGGGGATTGTGTTTAAAACAAGGCACGGGTTGATTTTACACGCAATAAAAATAGTGTTAGGGAAAGAATTTATGGGTGTCGATCATAGATATAGGTGTACAAATATCTAGATCTATAGAGACAATTGATCAAGCACAAAAAACAAGTATGCATAATCTAACTTCTTCATTCACTAAATCAAATGCAAAGATAAACATATTTATATCCACCGTAGGAGAAGAAATTACGGTGATAGAGAAACTCAAGAAAACTAACTATTTGTTTTAGCTAGCATACCACATCTAAAGAAATAATTGTTGTTTGTAATGCTATTTTCTTTAGTTACAATATCGCATGAGTTAGCTTATAGTTATTGCATAAACATGCAATCCACTGATCACAAAGGAAAACTTATGCTAACACACCCCCCTAAGTCTAACTAAGGAGACAAAAAAGAAGAAATAGGGAAAACCTTGTGCGAACAAACCCTACCCACCTCCCTTAAACCCAACTAAGGAGACAAAGGCCTATAGATGGAAAAAAGATGGGTCCTGGCAACAACGCCATTTTAGGTACCCATTTACATATAAAATTCCCCCACAAATATAAAGAGAATATAAGAAAGGAAGATATGAATCCCTCCCATAATGAAAGACCTCACATACCTATTATGAATGCATGAAGATAGAATATGATCCACTATCTACAAACAACATTTCTCCCCTTAGGAAGAAAAGGATCCACAGGTAATTGGAGAAGCCAATCCAAAAAGATGGGTGATACTATAATCCAAATCTAGATGATGTGTTCCTTTGAAAACTGCTTACATCTCCACATGTCAAAAAAAGATGATGGTGATCCAAGATCTTCTGAAGACTGGTCTAGAGCAAGCTACTGGTCTAGAGCAAGCTACTGGTCTAGAGCAAGCTACTAAAGCGATGAAGGTGGTGGGCCAATAGTGTTGATGCGGCTATCAACAAATAGGAGAGATAACCCCCCAAAAGTGTCCTCCAAATCTAAAATATGAGTTTCCATAAACAAGTTTGAAACTCCTATCAAGAGATCATCCTAGAAAGTTGAAACATGAAGACTATGGATGCCCTACTACAAGAATCCCTTAGAAGCTTTCGAAGAAGTAACATAGAGCTTGGATGTAGCAACAAATGTGAGGACAAAAGAGTGGTCCTAAAAGAGAAGACATATGTCCTCAATAGTGTCATCTAGATCAAAAATGAAGGACTTTACAAACAAAAAGGAAATTTTTGGTAGATATTGGTCCCAATGAACTAAGTCCAAAAGACATAAATGATCTCGGTACAATGAATCACTAGAAGCTCTTGAAGAAGCATCTCTACAATCTAATTTGCAATAGGTGTTGTTGATTGGGAATCACTGAACTGATCATCCATACAAGATGTGTCCACATCAGATCAGGTGGCATAAGTCTCAATATCATCACTAGCCTAGTTCTCTAAGGAAAGATCACTTTCAGATGAAGATTCAATGTCTCCATAAAACTATTCGATGATGATCCAAGTAGTAAAAGGGTACTCAGTGTGCTTTATGTGATGTAGAGTATCCTTACAAATAGTAAGATAGATAGGTCCTATGTCATTATCATTAAGCCATGCATTCTTTTCATTATAGTTACTAGGCTCAAGAAAGAGTCTGAGGAGATAGGGCAGTAGATCCTGCTTAAGGAAGTGATTCTTTATCCCTTGTTTCCAAGACAAATAGTTCCTTGAATCTAGCCTAACAACAAAGTGATGAAAATGATGTTTAAAAGACATGATTAAACCCCCCATAAATGGAACTTTATCTCAGTTCGTGAGTGAATCATCTTTGTAGCTGCACATGTGAGAGTAGTTGATGCTAAATGGAAAGTTCTATAAAAAAATATCATGACACAATCGCTATTTCTTGTGACAGTAATTGTTCAAATACAGATTGAAAGGCTTTCAAACAACAAGAAAATTCTTCCCAAAAAGGTTGATTGATGCTCTCAAAGAGTAGATCGATGCCTCAAATGCCAACTAAGATGTGGCTTTGAAAATAATGCCATTTCTATAGAATTCCAAATGATCACATTCAAACACATGACGTGTAGAAAGTGATCTACAACTAGGCCTTTAATTGCAGCTTGTGTAGCCTAGATAAAAGAAACAACATGCAAAAAAATGGACTGCAAGCTTTTGTATAAGACCATTGGGCATAGATTTTGGCATGAGCAACTAGAGAGTTTGCTAAAAGATGGAGCACATATATGGTGCAAAATAATCTTCCTTGCAATGTTTCTTCTTGCTCTTCATGCCTTTACAACTGGGTGTTGCATGTGAAGGCCTGTGAATGGAAACACTGCCTCCAAACTTTTCATGCACCTCCCACAAGGTCAATCATCCTTGGGTTATGAAAATCACACCTCATCTAATTTGTAAATTTTTCCCTTTGAAGATTCTTCGGAGGCTACAAATCACGGGATTGTAGTGATTTAACACTACAGGGTTTTGCAAATTCAAGCAAAGCCATAGATTAGAGCATGCACAAATTCATTTTTAAATACAATAAACTATTCATTTTTAGGCTTGAAAATGTCTCCTTCCTTCTCTGATACCATGTAGAAATATCCAAATCTACAAAGATAAGTGATCAAGCACAAAAAACAAGTTTGCATAATCTGACTTGTTCATTCACTAAATCAAATGCAAAGATATACATATTTATATCCACCGTAGTAGAAGAAATTACAATGATAAGAGGAAAAGAAACTCAAGAAAACTAATTATTTTCTTTAGCTAGCATGCCACATCTAAAGAAACAATTGTTGTTTGTAGAGCTATTTTCTTTAGTTACAATGTCACATGAGTTAGCTTATAGTTATTGCATAAACTTGCAGTTTGTTGGTTACGAAGAAAAACTTATGCTAACACACCACCTTAAGTCTAACTAAGGAGAGAAGAAAGAAGAAAGAGGGAAAACCCTATGGGAATAAACCCCCCCCCCACTCCTCCCTTAAACCCAACTAAGGAGAGAAACGCCTATAGAGGCAACACAGATGGGTCCTGACATCAAGGCCATTTTAGGTACCCATTTACATATAAAATTCCTTGACAAATATAAAGAGAATATAAGAAAGGAAGATATAAATCCCTCCCATAATGAAAGAGCTCATGTGCCTATGATGAATACTTGAAGACAAAATATGATCCACTATTTGCAAACAAAATTTCTCCCCTTAGGAACAAAAGGATCCATAGGTGATTGGAGAAGCCAATCCAAAAAGATGGGTGATACTAGAATCCAAATCCAAATGATGTGTGCCTCTGAAAACTGCTCAAATGTCCACATGTCAAAAAGCGATGATGGTGATCAAAGTTCTTTTGAAGAATGATCTAGAGAAAACTATAAAGGCGATGAAGATGGTGGGCCAATAGTGTTGGTGTGGTTGTCAACAAAGAGGAGAGATAATCCCTCAAAAGTGTCCTCCAAATCTAAAATATGTGTCTCCATAAACAAGTTTGAAACTCTTGTCAAGAGATCATCCTAGAAAGTTGAATCATGAAGACTATGGATGCCCTGTTGCAAGAAGTCATTGGAATCTTTTGAAGAAGCAACACAAAGCTCAGATGTAGCAATGGATATGAGGACAAAAGAGTGGTCCTCAAAGAGAAGACATATGTCCTCAAAAGTGTCATCTAGATTTGAAATGAGGGACTCTACAAACAAAAAAAAAATTCTGGTAAATATTGGTCCCAATGAACTGAATCCAAAGGACATAAATGATCTCACTACAATGAATCACTAGAAGCTCTTGAAGAAGCATCTCTAGAATCTAGATCTGTAATAGGTGTTGTTGATGGAAAATCACTAAACTGATCATCCATACAAGATATGTCCACATCAGATCAGGCGGCAGAAGTCGCAATATCATCATAGCCTGGTTCTCTAAGGAAACATCACTTTCAGATGAAGATTCAATGTCTCCATACAACTATTGGATGATGATCCAAGTAGTAAAAGGGCACTCAATGTGCTTTATGTGATGTAGAGTATCCTCAGAAATAGTAAGACAGATAAGTCCATAGACTATGTCATTATTATTAATCCATGCATTCTTTTCATAAAAGTTACTTGGCTCAGGAATGAGTCCGAGTAGATAGGGTAGTAGATCCTGCTTAAGGCAGTGATTCTTTATCCCTTATTTCCAAGACAAATGGTTCCTTGAATGTAGCCTAACAACTGAGTGATGAAAATGATGTTTAAAACAAATGATTAAACCCCCCTAAATGGAACTTTATCTCAGTTCGTGAGTGAAACGTCTTTGTAGCTGCACATCTGAGAATAGTTGATGTTGAATGAATGGATATGCAAACAAATATCGTGACACAGTCGCTATTGCTTGTGATAGTAATTGTCTAAATATAGATAGACAAGCTTTCAAATAGCAAGCAAATGCCTCCCAAAAAGGATGATCAAGGCTCTCAAAGAGTAGATCAATTCCTCAAACACTAGCTAAGATGTGGCTTTGCAAATAATGGCATTGCTATAGAATGCCAAATGATCACATTAAAAGCCATGACATGTAGAAAGTGATCTACAACTAGGCCTTCAATCGCAGCCTGTGCAGCCTAGATAAAAGAAATGACATGCAAAAGAATGAACCGCAAGCTTCTGTATAAGACCATTGGGTGTAGATTTTGGCATGAGCATCTAGAGAATTTACTAGAAGATGGAGCACAGATATGGCGCAAAATAATCTTCCTTGCAATGTCTCTTCTTTCTCTTCATGCCTTTACAACTGGGTGTTGCACAAGAAGTCCTGTGAATGGAAACATTGCCTCCAAACTTGTCATGCACCTCACACAAGGTCAATCATCCCAGGGTTATGAAAATTACACCTCATCTAATCTTTAAATTGTGCCCTTTGAAGATTCTTCAAGGGTTGCAAATCACGAGATTGCAATGATTTAACACTATAGGGTTTTGTAAATCCAATCAAAGGCACAAATTAGAGCACACCATAGATTTATTTTTAAATACGATAAACTAGTTCATTTTTAGGCTTGAAAATGTCTCCTTCCTGCTCTAATACCATGTAGAAATATCTAGATCCATAGAGACAAGTGATCAAGCACAAAAAACAAGTTTGCATAATCTGACTTGTTCATTCACTAAATCAAATGCAAAGATATACATATTTATATCCACTGTAGGAGAAGAAATTATAGTGATAAGAGGCAAAGAAACTCAAGCAAACTAATTGTTTGTTTTAGCTAGCATACCACATCTAAAGAAATATTTGTTGTTTGTAGTGCTATTTGCTTTAATTACAATGTCGCATGAGATAGCTTATAGTTATTGCATAAACATGCAATCTGTTGATTATGGAGAAAAACTTATGCTAACACACCCCCTTAAGTCTAACTAAGGAGACAAAAAAGAAGAAAGAGGGAAAACCCTATGGGAACAAATCTGCCTCCTCCCCCCTCCCTTAAACCCAACTAAGGAGACAAAGGCCTATAGAGGCAACAAAGATGGGTCCTTGCATCAAGGCCATTTTAGGTACCCATTTACATATAAAATTCCCCCTCAAATATAGAGAAAATATAAGAAAGGAAGATATGAATCCCTCCCATAATGAAAGAGCTCCCATGCCTATGATGAATGCCTAAAGAAAAAATATGATCCACTATCTGCAAACAACATTTCTCCCCTTAGGAACAAAAGGATCCACTGGTGATTGGAGAAGCCAATCCAAAAAGATGGGTGATACTGGAATCCAAATCCAGATGATGTGTGCTTCTGAAAACTGCTCACATTTCCACATGTCAAAAAAGCGATGATGGCAATCTAAGATCTTTTGAAGACTAATCTAGAGCAAGCTGCAAAGGCGATGAAGAAGGTGGGCCAATAGTGTTGATGTGGTTGTCAACAAAGAGGAGAGACAACCCCTTAAAAGTGTCCTCCAAATCTAAAATATGAATCTCTATAAACAAGTTTGAAACTCTTGTCAAGAGATCATCCCATAAAGTTGAATCATGAAGACTATGGATGCCCTACTGCAAGAAGCCATTGGAAGCTTTTGAAGAAGCAACACAGAGCTTAGATGCGAGGATAAAAGAGCGGTCATCAAAGAGAAGACATATGTCCTCAATAGTGTCATCTAGATCAAAAATGAGGGACTCTACAAACACAAAAGAAATGTCTGGTAGATATTGGTTCCAATGAACTGAATCCAAAAGACTTAAATGATCCCACTGCAATGAATCACTGGAAGCTCTTGAAGAAGCATCTCTAGAATCTAGATCTGCAGTATGTGTTGTGGATGGGGAATCACTGAATTGATCATCCATACAAGATGTGTCCACACCAGATCAGGCAGAAATCTCAATATCATCAATAGCCTGGTTTTCTAAGGAAACATCACTTTTAGATGAAGATTCAATGTCTCCATACAACTGTTGGATGTTGATCCAAGTAGTAAAAGGGCACTCAGTGTACTTTATGTGATGTAGAGTATCCTCAGAAATAGTAAGATTTTCGAGGAGATAGGTAGTAGATCCTGCTCAATGAGTGATTATTTATACCTTGTTTCCAAGATAAATAGTTCCTTGAATCTAGCCTAACCACAGAGTGATGAAAATGATGTTTAAAAGACATGATTAAACCCCCCTAAATGAAACTTTATCTCAGTTCGTGAGTGAAACGTCTTTGTAGCTGCACATCTGAGAGTAGTTGATGCTGAATAGACGGATCTGCAAACAAATATCGTGACACAGTCGCTATTGCTTGTGACAGTAATTGTCTAAATACAAATCGACAAGCTTTCAAACAACAAGCAAATGTCTCCCAAAAAGGTTGATCGAGGCTCTCAAAGAGCAGATCGATGCCTCAAACGCCAGCTAAGATGTGGCTTTGCAAATAATGGCGTTGCTATAGAATGCCAAATGATCGTATTCAAACCCATGACGTGTAGAAAGAGATCTACAACTAGGCCTTCAATCGTAGCCTGCGCAGCCTAGATAAAAGAAACGACATGCAAAAGAATGAACCGCAAGCTTCTGTATAAGAGCATTGGGCGTAGATTTTGGCACGAGCAGCTAGAGAGTTTGCTAGAAGATGGAGCACTGATATGGCGCAAAATAATCTTCCTTGCAACGTCTCTTCTTGCTCTTCACGCCTTTACAACTGGGTATTGCACGGGAAGGCCTGTGAATGGAAACACTGCATCCAAACTTGTCATGCGCCTCCCACAAGGTCAATCGTCCTGGGGTTATGAAAATCACACCTCATCTAATCTGCAAATTGTGCTCTTTTAAGATTCTTCAGGGGCTGCAAATCACGGGATTGCAGTGATTTAACACTACAGGGTTTTGCAAATCCAAGCAAAGCCACAGATTAGAGCACGCCACATATTCATTTTTAAATACTATAAACAAGTTCATTTTTAGGCTTGAAAATGTCTCCTTCCTGCTCTGATACCATGTAGAAATATCCAGATCTACAGAGACAAGTGATCAAGCACAAAAAACGAGTTTGCATAATATGACTTCTTCATTCACTAAATCAAATGTATATACATATTTATATCCACCGTAGGAGAAGAAATTATGCTGATAAGAGGCAGAGAAACTCAAGCAAACTAACTGTTTGCTTTAGCTAGCATACCGCATCTAAAGAAACAACTGCTGTTTGCAGTGCTATTTACTTTAGTTACAATATCGCATGAGTTAGCTAATAGTTATTGGATAAACATGCAGTCCGTTGATTACGGAGGAAAACTTACCCTAACAATAGGGTGAATTCGGATATATAGGCCATGCTTCTGGCATCAGTGCTAAATGCAGGCGAGCCAAAGGAAATGGCGGAGGTGCTTTGCAAAAAGTTAATATGGAATAAATTTTGTGTGGTTTGGAGGATGTATTGGATAATGTAAAGAATGAGCGAGGTATTCCATTATCAAAGGATTACTAACTCATTCGCAAGTGGAAAGGTGCCTGAGTGATACGCACTCAGCTTTCCCGAGAACCCTTTGGTGGTACCAAAATTCAAAAATGCGATGTAGAGGAGTATCTTGTTTCTTAAGCGAATTTTGAGGTTGGCATTGAATGAAGGGTTGGGTTGGTTGCAGGAGTATATCCAGGAAGAAAGGTTGGCGGAAGCGAACGGGACAACGAACCGGAGTGGAGTTAGAAATGTTTCGGACTTGGTGGCCATGGGAGGAGAACTGGTGGTAAGAACCAGTGGTGCAAGGGAATAATGGCACTAAAACTAGTCACTCGAGGTATTACTGGGTAAGACTCGGGGTAGGCGGCATCACCATAAGCCAGATTCTATAGTCCATTTTTGGGTAATACTGGTTGCAAAGTAAAATAGTATAGGTTTATGCTCCAATTTTGGACCAAGGAGCTAGGCATAGGATGTAGGTAAGGTTTCAGATAATGTTTTGAATACTGTTAATGTTTCTATTATGTCTCAATGGAGCTCGCCATATCTTTTGTTGAGGACTCTTAATTAACCTCCTTTGATACTCTCTGTAATGTTCATATTTCCTGAATATTAATACATGAATACAGTCCCTATGATTGCTTTAAACTGATCAAAAATAATAATAGTATATATCATTATACAAATATATTAATTAATATTATTTTAAGTTCAAAGAAATTGAATATTTTTATAGTCAAAGTTTGTAATAATTGTGGAGTGTGACGGCAACCAATTGCAAGAAAAAGAGTGTGCTGGCTAAGCCCGGCCGTATTACCCGTTTACCATAATACAAGGGAACACTATTCTGTAACACATTCTGTTATATTGCTTAATTGGATGCAGGGCAAAAGTTACATCGCAACAAGAAAGCCACACCGCTTGATTGAAGCTCAATTTCCTCCTACATATACGCATAGACAAGTAATCGTAACCTATTTCTTAATAATAAAGATTTATAAAGTAGAATTTTGTTGCACCTAATCACAGGCACTATTGTTCCCGTTCTGAAACATCGTCTGCAATGATTGCTTATTTTTTCTACAAAGCATGGCATTGAAAACAATAAGCACCACAAAGTGTTCTAAGGATTTTCCTGATTATAACCGTTGTTAGGAACGTATTCTCCGTTGCCATTGCCGAAGCCTGTGCCATGGCGATTACCGTTGCCAAACTCGGTGTTGTAACCGCCATATTGGGCACCCTCTCCATACCCACCGCCACCGTTGGAACCGCGCCACTCGCCTGAGCCATAGCCGCCGCCATTGCCCAAACCTTGTCCGCCGTAGCCCGCACCGCCGGCATTTTGTGTGGTGTATTCCGCGCCTTTACCGTAACCATTGACGCCCTCTTTGTAGCCGCCCCCTTCACCCGCACCATTTCCGTAACCGTTGCCCTGCCCTTCACCGGACCCGTAGTAGCTATTGTACGAGTTCTCCCTACCCGTCGGGTAATACTCTTTGGGATCCCGGTAAGCGGCGTTTTCTTTCACAGGAGAACTGAAGAAACCGCCTTCCCTCGCCTCTACATTATGCATAAGCACATTACAATATACTAATATTGCGAGAAAAATTGAGAATGGGATTTCAGCGCGGAGAGCCATAGCGTGAAAGAAACAAGAAACTTTGCCTATGTGGAGCTACAAGGAGAACAGAGCTACTTAGCAGACGATGAGAATATGAGAATCACAAGACTCCATATTTATAGCTTGGTGTTCCCTCAATTATCTAGCTGTCATTTTCGACTGATTACATAGTAGAGAGTGCATCTCCACATGGTGGGGTCCCTACATACCCTACCTTCTCTATGCTTTTTCACACGGCATTGACATTAAGTGTGAATCCACTTTAGTCTGTCTTGTTTATTTTAACATCAAGGAGGGGTAAAATTTTTATTAAATCAAGAAAAAGTTACAAAGCAGGGGCATTAAATAGCCCTATCAAGTTCCACTAAGTGATCCAACTGTTGAGACAAATCCGGGGGTAGTTGACCCCGATCCCCCAAATTCCAGTCATGAATGTGATCAAAAGCCCATTTAGCCAAACAATCAGCAACACCATTCCATTCTCTAAGAATATGAGTGAAGGTAATATACTCCAGAGAAGCAGAGAGAGTGAGAATTTGTTCAACAATCAATGCCAATTGCCAACTCACATCATCCAAACACCACAATCTGGGAGTCAGACTCACATATGATCCTTCACCATCCCAATTGACTACCCCGCTCCACAGCCAGAGCCTCCATCAACACCACATCTCTACAGCTATCCCGACCAACACCACCAATGCCAGCATGACCCGGATTTCCACGAGAAGAGCCATCCGTGTTGATTTTTAGGACTCCTTGAGGAGGAGAGGACCATCTTCCCTCCCTATTCACCTTCAGGGTAGGATGTCTGCATCTATTATGCATGAGCTGCTGTTGCGAGGAGGAAGATGAAAACGATTACAAGAACCAACATCACTAGGGTCCACCGGCACAGTCAGATCACACTTAGCAGCAATAGTTTCCCCCAAAGAATGCAGAATTTTCCACCACATGTGAAGGGCCATCAACAACGCATCCTGAAAAATCCGCCTATTCCTCTCCAACCACAAATTCGAGATAATAAAGATGGGCCAAGAGCCCAAGCACCTTGAAGAAAGGAGGTAGTAACAGGGGCCTGCCCCACCGTTCCACAAACTCCGCCAACAAGGAAACATGCCAGCAGGGCGTATTCCACACCCTCCACCAGAAGAACGTGTAAGTGGGCGTCATTTTTAATCTTATTTTCCAACGCAATCTCCGCCATAATTTGATCCTCTCAAACTGCTGTAATGGTTGTTTCAGATTTGAAAGACAAGATTGATCTTGAACATAATTCTGCACGGCAATTCAAATGCTCCGCGTTTCACTGAGCTTAAGTTTCGGTGATAAATATGTACTGACCAGAAAAACCTTTTGCCGCAACTCACGGGACGAGGGAAGATCGGCTGTCTAAAGAGATGGGGACCTTACAATTATTTTTAATTGTATGTTTCACAAAACATTATACTGTCACAGTGGACTTATTATTATTATACATATTTTATGTATATGATGATCCATTCAAATTGACTAGCGCAATCACTTTTTGTCGATTACGGTTACTCCATCAATTCAATTAATTGTTGCTTCTCCAATTTTCAAACAGTTGAGTTGTCGACAATGTCTCTCGTGACTTCATGTTTCCATCAAATATAAGAAGTTAAAGCAAGTGAATTTTGGGATTACATTATGCATTTGGAGTACATAAGGTTCCTTATCCGATTAATATGGTGGGGGAGGTATGTAAAATCTTACCATGGTTACAATAGGGAATTAGGGGAGAGGGGCCTATAGTGGAGTATCCTAACTTCACGTTTCTCAAAATCTTATGTGGAAATTTCAAATCATTCTCAATTTTGTACAACAGTTTACATTGGCAACTCATGTGCTTCTATATTTCGTTTTAGTGCCACATCATCAAATATGATGCCACATCAGCATGCTTTTTGTTGAGGTATCCAAAAAGGCCCAAAAAAAAAGTGAGACCTATAGTGGTGCATTGAGTCACGTTTTAAAGGTACACTGATGTGGCATCACATGATTTGTCAGTTTGTGTACTTTATGGATAAAAGGTGTTTTGCAATTGGATATTAAGGTGCTCCATTACGAGACCCATTGAGGACTGCTTCTATCCCCACTATTGGACCCCGCTCCACTATGGGCCCCTCTCCCCTAATGGTCAGTTATGGTTTATGGCTTTTTTTTTATTGTAATGGTGCAAATATGTAATATTTTTTGTGGTTCTTAAATAAATGATAATTTCTTAATATTGATTTATAAAAATATTGTATATCAATTTAAAAATGGAATGGTACCATATTTTAAATAGTTTATAGAAAAATATTTTCTATAAATTAATATAAATATTGATTAAATTATACTTTAGTAAGTGTTATTCAAGTAGGAGGAGGGGTTAAGTCTTCTTTAGAAATATTTTTTCATCTATTCAAGGAGTCTCGGTCATCAAGAATTGGCTCTTATCTTGAGATGGTACCTTAATCTTCTTTGTCTTTGTATTTTTCTTTTTTATGTTTTTATAGGATCATGTTGCGCAAGAGAAATCACAAGATTCAACTATAGGAATTTGTTATTCCTAGGCTCCTTGATAGTAGCCTTATCAAGATGTTGTGACGTAATAGATTGGCCACATGCCTACTATGGCTATAGCCAGACTTGCACCATGTCAAGGAGGGGAAAGACTCCTGGTAGAGGATGAAGGTGACACATGAGTGACAATATACTGATTGTTGTGCAATACTCAATAAGGTTCTATAAGTTGACAAATTAATAGGAAAAACTTGATTGCTTGCACCCAAATCTATACTAAAACATTAAAATAAATAGACTTTAAAATACATAAAAATGAGAATCTATAAAAACTCCTATAACCATATTTGAGTTTCTATCTTTTCAATTACTAAATAGAAATCTCCAATTTAAAAGCATACCAATTTGGGTGAATTTAGCTTGTATTTATTTCCAATCACCCATAAAAATCATGTGCTAGGAAGAGAGATTACATCAGAAGAGCTTGAAGAAATTAGGAACCAAAATCTAAATATTTTGATCCTATAGGTAAAACCAAAAAAGATGATTACGAGTTTCTAGATGTAACTTAATACATTTATTTATCAATAAATGATAGACTCTTGTGTGGTATTGAACTATTTCCTTTATACCTTTACTCACCTAACTACTAATGTTTCAATACATTCATCCAATGCACATCCCTAATGCACAAATTTTAATATATTTACTTGACCTGCACATTAAATAATCATATACATGCACATATCCTTATGCATTCATTTTCACTTTGATTTGACCATTTTCATGTCCTAAGTCATTTATGTGGGCATAGAATCAACCTTATAATAATGAAGTTGACTACAGAATTTCACATTTTAAATTCAAATATTGACCAACTCTCACCTATTTATTTCTTGCTAAGAGACAAATAAACACACTTTTGCAATTTATTTCTATGTCATTGTAGAGGAGAAGTATAAAGCTCTTTAAACCTACTTTTTAAATGGAACCAAAAAGTTGACTCTTAGATGTTAAAAAGCAGAAAAAAAATCAAATAAAAAACCTTCAAAAAACATAATTGATGTGACATGTATTAGAGATATTCAATCAAAAATACCTTTGATTGAAGGTTACAACATCTTCCATCAGAGACCATTAACATAAGCTTTGACATGGGCTATTTTGAGGTACCCATGTCTAACTTTACATACTATAGTCCCATGAAATATACAAATTTAATGATTCAACCTTATAACATCATGATCAATCAAAGTAATGGTTAATGGTAATCATTGTTTACATATGTCATTTTCACATTTTTGAGGTATATTATTTCCTATTTGTATGAATATGAATCACACAAATCAAGATATACAATCTAATAACATTCTTAATTTTCCATTTCATTGACAAGTCACGTATTGACGATGGATGAACAATAAACTAGCAATCACACCTTGGTGTGCAATGGGTACACTGAAGAGGTGTGAAAGGTCAATTAGGGAAAATTTTGGATTTATTTTGCATACATTTGTATAGTACATGAGTTCAATTGGTAGAGAATTTAGAAAATTATGTTGTTTGTGCAACAAAGTGATAGCTTCAAATAAATTATGCATCCAATTTTAGGGATCTAAACACAATTGGAACAAAACCTTTGAATCAAAAGGATAATTAGGCTCCATTATCAATAGGCTCATGTTATGTTTACAATAAGGAGAGAGGGAGAGATAAGGGGGGAACAGAGAGAGAGAGAAGTAAGGAGACAAGGATAGAAAGGAAGATAGAGATAGAGATATAAATAGAGATGGAGATGGAGATTGAGATAGAGATTGAGATGAATATGAGAAGGAGAGGGATACGAAGAGGAGAGTGTGGATAATGCGAGAAAGGAGAGAGAGAGAGATAGAGTGGGATAGATATAGGGGTAGAGAGAGATGGAGAAATAATGTTCAATAGAGATAGAGGGAGAGATGGAAGAATAAATATGGAAAGATAGAGATGGAGAGGAAAAGAGATATAGATGTAGAGGTCTAAAAAGAGGGAGAGAGGGAGAGAGATAGAGAGAGATGGATGGAGAGAGGGAGAAATTTTTAGGGATATATGGGAGGGAGGAAGATAGAGGTAGAGAGAGATTGAAGGAGAGATAAAGATATAGAGATAGGGAGATAAATAGGAAGTGATAGAGATTTAAAGGAATAGGGAGACGGACAAATAGGGATATAAATGGTGAGATGGAGTGATATATAGATATAAGGAGATATAGAAAAAGAAGGCAAGAGGAGAGAGATAAAGAGGGATACACATATAGATAAGTAGAGATATAAAAATAGAGTTAGAGAGAGGGGAGATAGATATATATGAGAAGAGAAAGGGGGAGAGAGGTAGAGATAGATAGATAGATAGATAAGGGTATGGAGGGAGTGAGGGAGGGAGAGATGGGGAAATATAGAGAGGGAAGGAGATAAAGGGGGAGAGTAGAGATATAGAGATAGATAGGGGTAGGGAGAGAGGGAGGGATAGAGAGAGAGGGAGGTGAAGAGAGGGAGGGAGGTAAAGAGATATACGTAGAGGAGGATAGACAAAGGAGTGAGAGAGAGAGAGAAGTGGGGTAGAGGGAGAGAGAAGAGAGGGAGAGGGAGATATAGCTCAGTATATATATATAAATAGTGATCTAGAGAGATAGAGAGGGATAGGGAAAGATATAGAGAGATATGGAGAGATATAGAGAGGTAGGGAGATAGAGGTAGAGAAATATATGGATAAAAAGAGATAGCAAGAGGAGTGAGAGGGAGTTTGAGAAAGAGTAGGATAGGTGGAGTGAATAAGAGAGAGAGAGGTAGAGAGGGACATACAACTCAGGGTGATCCCACAATAGTGTTTTATAATTTTTTGTCAAACTAGACACTGAAATTATTATTTTTAACTAAATCTTCACATTCGGGCACCTATAGCGGCTAAACCGTGAGGAATTTGAAGACGATGCAAAGTAGAGTATCGTCACATTTTGTCTATAGATTCTAAAAATATTTTTTTCAAAAATTTTGGAATTAGATTGCACTTCCTTTTCCATCTCCCACTAAAATTGATTTTTTTCAAAAAACAACATTTTTAAAAAGTGACACACACCATATAACGCATAACTTTTTTCCATGAAGGATAAAATTCTAATTCTTTCAAATTAAAATTTTTAACTTTGATATCTAGTGCCTCCACTTAGTTAGATAGTTTTTTATTGAATATTTTTTCTTTAATCAAGTTTCAAAGTCAAACCAATTACAATTCAGACATAACACAACTGTATAAAGCGTAACTTTTTTTGTATATATCAAAATTCAATTTTTTTTTGTTAGATTAAGGACTTCAATATTTGGTGCACTCTTATTTTTTAAAATTTTATTTTGATAATCTACTATTTTTCCACATGTGTAGAACAAAGACCTTCATTTTCGATGAAAAACCTATGTTTAATAAAACTTAAAAAAACAATACATAATAAAACCAAAACAAATTAAAATTATATTCATTGGATAGCTCATTCCAAGGAACACCTAATTCCAATTGGGTTTGTGAGGACTCCTCCATTTTCATCCTCAACCTAAGCTTCAAAGCGTAAAAATTTAGGTTTTTTTTGTGTTTCAGGGGGAGAATGAGGAATAAGGGGGGTTCATACGAACCCCTAGGGGTTCGAGCGAACCCATAGGGGTTCGTTCGAACTATGGTTCATTCGAACCCCCTTCAATATGCATTTTTCTTTTGTTTTTTGGGCGGGAAATGTGGACTGGGCAGTAATTAATGGGTTCACTCGAACCCTAGTTCAATTGAACCCCTTTGTGGTTTGGTCGAACTTGTAGGTTCATTTGAACCCCTAAAACCAATTTTTTTACCATGGGGTCATTTTTTCTCAATTTTCCTTCCTCCATCAAATTGTAAACCACTATTGCGGCTTCACCCCTCAATATATAGAGGGAGAGGGAGTGATATAGAGAGATCAAAATATATAGAGGGAAAAAGGAGATAAGGGGAGAGACCAAGAGAGATAGGGATGAAAAGAGATAGAGTGAGAGAGAGGGGGAGGGAGAGATAAGGAGATAAAGATAAAGGGGAAAGATTAAGAGAGAAAGAAGGTGACAAAGACAAGTAATGGAGAGAGAGGTGTAGATGGATAGGGGGGAGAGAGATAGAGATAGATATGGGGAGGGAGAAAAAGGGAGTGTGTGTATCTAAGTGAGAGACATATGGAGAGAGATAGATATGTATAAATAGATAGAGAGGGAGGGAGAGAAATAGAGAGATGAGGTATTAGAGAGATATAGAAAGAGGGAATAATAGGGAGAAAGTGAGAGGGAAAGATAGGGGTAGAAAGGAGATATATAGAGATATATATACATATATGACTTGGGAAAAATAGAGGGGGTGAGAGAGAGAGATAAATATATAGAGAGGGGGAGATGGAAAGAGAGAGGAAGAGGGACAAGGAGAAATATAGATAGAAAGAGGGAGACAATAAGAGAGGGGGAGATGTAGAGATAGAAAGATAAAGATATAGGAAGTGATATATCGAGAGAGATCAAGAGAGATATATAGACAAGACAAGAGTGAGATAAATGACAGAGATAGAGAGAGAGAGAAATAAGGAGTGAGAGAGATAGGTTAAAGAGTGTGATCCAAAAATTTCATGCAAAAAATATCTCACACAATCTTATCCAAAAGAAAACAACATTAATCACTATGGATTGTAGAAATATGATATAATTAATGTTCAAAGTTAAAAAATATAATAATTGTATGGAGTTGAGTTTCTAGAAATTTTTAGCTTTTATATTTAAAATGTTGAAAAAAGTGTATAAATGGTAACCCTATGTAGATGTTTATTTATATTTTTGTATTAAATTCAAATTAAAATTTACCTCTTGTTGCTTATATTAAAGAAAAAAGTAAAGAATACAAAATAGTGAAAACTACTTTTATTTACAATTTTTTGATAAATTTATATTTTAATTTAGAAAAATAAAATAATATATTTTAATTTATAAAATTAAAGAAATTTATGTATAAAAAACCATTATTTAAATTTTTAAAGGACTTAATTAAGATGAAAGGCTTCCTATAGTGGCATATATCATGTTAAAATACATGTACACAAAAATGAGTCCTTAAATGTAGATAAAATTAAGTAGTAATCAAATGCATAGGCATGTGACGATCAGTTGATAGGGTGCACTACAAATGGCTACTGAATGGGTATTAAGTAGTAGATATTTTTTTCAAGTGCAATGGGAGATATATAAATAACCAATAATATTTGCAATTGGTTGATTGGTGCGATGAAGGGAGAACGTGTTAATAAGGAAATATAAAATAACGTGAGGTTAGTTCATAGTAGGAGGTGGATCTTTTGAATTTGGACTCTATGTAGAATTTAAAGTTAAATTTGAATAGCCTAACCTAAACATATTATAAATTAGATAATTTTGACACTGAGATTATTTTATATATATTCATTTAATATGAGCATTTAAGCATTATAAACCTGATGTTATAGTCCACTTGTTTGTTCTTATAATGTGAGATTAAGAACCATTTGCATAAAAATGGGAAAATGGTCTTTTTGTTTCATAATGGAAATTTATCAGTTGAAAATTGGTTATGAAATTCTAGAATAAAACTATATGTGATGTTGAACAAATTTTATTATCTACAATCTATCCATTAATTGTAATTTGAGGTAATTAATCATCAATAAATTTTGTTTTATTAATATGTAATATTTAATAATTTTAGGTAGAATAGTTGTTTAAAATTCACTTTAATAAATAATTTTGGGTATGAAAATAATTTTTTCCTTATAAAAAGAGATTGAAAAATTAAATAAAATTTCAAACTTTAATAATTAATTTCTTAAATAATAATAATCTATTAAAAATTTTAGGCAGAATATAATTTTAGCTCTATTAGTTTTACATTTACTAGACCTAGATGCACATATATATTTGACATTTTTGCATAGGTTAATCAATGAATTGACTGATTATTATTTAATTATCTTAAGATACATATCCATACAAATATATGGAAGACTTAAAGTTGTGGATTAAACAATATCTAGGAAAAGTATGGAACATTAAAGAATTCTCACTTTTTATAGACTTATTAGTCATGTCTTTTATTAGTAACATTGAATAAAAAAGAATTCTTTAAAAAAATTCATTCCATTAGTATAGTGATGTCTTTTATTACTAACATTGAATAAAAAAAATTCTTTAAAAAAGTTATTTTTTATTTGAATATTAGTTATAATGGTCATCACAAATGACTTTTTCAGAAAAGAAAGATGTTATAAGTAGTATCTACTCCATAATTTTGTGAATAAAACCACTTTTGTGCTTGTGATTTATGGGTTAGAAGAAGAATGAGATGAAACGATACACATATTTTGCATTGTTAAAATAATTGAATTAGAAGGTACGTCTTGTTTTGAGGCAACATGAGAAACACATTATTATAGAGTATGGCATGAGAAACACATTTTTGCTTCCCTACGACTTGCTATTGTAAACACTAAAATTTGGTCTAAGCATGCAACTTCAATTTCTTCATAATTCATATTTTCATGGTCATAATTAAATAATGTTAATTATTTAATTATTCTCTAAAGTCCTTTACTTCTCTATTAATTAAATAAACTTAATTATTTAATTAATTCACATTTTCTTTATTCTATCCTGATTAATTAAATAAACACTTTTTATTTAATTATGTCATTAATTAACTTTATCCTTCTTCTTAAATTAAATAAATTCTTATTTAATTTACCTTTATCATACTTTCGACTATAATTAAATAAATCCTTTAATTATTTAATTATTCATTTAACCTTTTCTTTACTCAAATAAATCTTATTTATTCAATAAATCCCTAAATGTCGAATCTTGAATTAAATAAATCATTTCATTCATAAAGGTCTATTTTCAACACATTCTTTTATATTTAGATAAATGTTTAAGTTATCTAATTATTCATTCTCACTGGACTCAAGATCTATTTAAATCAGTTAGTTATCTCCTAATTTAATGTTTGAGTGTCTTTCACGAATAAACTCTCTATCATAGTCAGTCATTTATCTAGTTCTAACTCGTATGCGTGTACATGCTTATTAATTAAATATCTTTATTTAATTAATTAAATCTTGTGTGTGCATTCAAATAGAACATTGCTTTTAATCTATCTCTATCTTTGTCATGCAAACATTATTCTTCTATTTTCGAATACCAAACTTGAAGTTTAAATCATTATTTAATATTTATCTCTATTCTTAGGTTTTATCACTCATGTCAGTACTAAGAGTTATCATAATGCATGTCAAATCCTTTGATCTCAATCATCCATTTATCTTTCGATCCTGGCCTGTCATTCAAATGATTAATTTTCTATAAATTTATCTGTCTTTCATCATTTTGCCACTCCCAAAATCATATGACTTTTGGAATCAATCTTAATCTTCGATATTTTGCTATTATCACATATATCAAGGCTATACTTGCACACATACTAAAAATTTGAGGGAAATAATATTACCACGGTGAAATGGAGAAGGAAAATTGAGGTCATTCATGTAAGGATGTAGATATTGGGTGAGATCATTCTGTATTTATGTTTTATTCTTTTCTTTGTGCTTTGTTGTTCAACTTTAGATTACATTAGAGTTTATTGCTTTTTATTGCTTTAACCTTTCATTTTTTTCATGATGTTACATTGGCAAACCCAATGTGAAGATACATTCTTCACAAATCCATAGATGTTTTATTCAATTTTTGCAAGTATCGTATGGCCTGACACATATAATAGACGAAATGACACAATTGACATTACAAACCACATCTAAAGAATATAGCGACGCATCTGTGGCTTATCGCAATGCAATTGATTGGTGAAAATCCATGACACATCTACCGCTCTAAATGATGCATCTACCACTCTGAATGACATATCTGACTAGTGAAATTTTTGGGTTCAATTTCTGATTTGTAACTTTTCATTATGTTTTTATTTTAGCTAATTTTTGGTTTGCAGTGTGTGTTTTAAGGAGTTAACATAGTGTTTGCAAGACATATCATAGAAGACAAGTTTTTGAAACCCTTTCTGCAGGATGACCACGAAAGATAAATTGCAAACTAAGTAATGATGAATTGTTTTACAGAACGTGTGTCAAAGACTATTTCAAAATAGACTATTTGATAGATTAAAAAATTGTCATTTGGGTTTAAAATTTACTACTATCTACTATGTTCAAAATGGTGCGAAAGGACACTCTATTATTACCCTTACAATTCGGTATATTGAAGTATCCTCTCCCCTTGCATATTTGTGTGATCTTGGGTGCAAGAGAACCAATTACTCACTCTAGAAATTGAGCTTGTCTTGGTGGGAAAAAGTACTCACCCCAAGACGACTCAGACCGATAGCACCCTGAACCTGAGGGAAGTCTAGCCAGTATATAATTTAAGTGGGTTCTTAAGGAAAGCTCAATGAATCACGAGTATTGTTTCAACGAGAAAGGAAATAATGGTCTCTTGCTACATGGATGATACCCCACAAATGGAATGCCTGAATTAAACACCCTTGTTTGTAGTGTCCAAAATCACTCTATTTACTAGTACAACAAGTTGAACCTATGAAGTCATCTCATATTTTTATGATTCATTGTAGAGATGAGAAGTATGCTATGGGAGTTTCGTAGGTACTATAGCTTGGCTACCCAGAATGAAGTGTTGAGCCATGGAGGGGAGCTAGTGGGATCAAGCTACTAGTCATCCGCCTTGAATAAGCGTAGCTGGGGAAACCCAAGTGAGAACTCAGTAAATATTATCCTTCACAGCCTAGAATATGCTTGTCTGTTATCAGATTAAACATTCTTTGTGTCAAAATCAAACTAAAAATGCATTTTCTTCTAATTGTCTTTGTTTGCCAAAACTTGATCATGAAACAGAGCCAGTTTACATTGTCATTCACTGGAAAACCGTAATTGTTCACCAGAAAGTCACAACTATTATTTCAAGTCACATATATTTAAACTTGAGTTGCATCTATCAGAAACTAAGCCCAATTTGCATGTCCCAGACTCTAATTTGCATCTGTTTAATTTTGAGTCGCATCTACCAGACTAGCTCGTATATGCTTAGTACAAAGCTACATCTAATATCTTAGTCACATTTGTCATTATCTCTGTCACTGAAAACCCTCAATTGAAATAGTCTATAATGCATTTGAATAGGTTAGTTGCATCTATAGTCTAGAACAATGCATATGCCCCTATCACAAAACTTTTACCAATATACAGAGTCTTCAAAACTACATCTGATCAATACAGAGTCACATTTGATACCTTGAGTCACATCTGTTGAAAACAAAATCGCATGTGTTTGATATCAAAAATTGAATTTACCAGAAAACTAAAACTAAGAAAGAAAACCACAACTATTAAATTCTGCAATGCATCTACCTAAGTATCAAAAAACTGGAATTTACTGTCACAAACTGAGAACAAATAGTCAAACTAGTATCTGACTCATCCTTTTACATTGATTCTTGGACATAAAGCAAAATGTTCACTCAAAACTTGCATGATTACATCCTTTAGGAATCATTTAGTCATAGTGATAGGTACCTTAGTCATAGATCTTAACTTTCATATTAGAGGTCTTTATTTCCTTTAGAGAGATCATCTTTTGCAGATTTTAGGATAGGCACTTTTCACACTTTGGATAAACCCTTGATTCAACAAACGTTGTCATTGAACCTACTCATCATATCTTTTGTCCTACATGTGAATCCTTCCAGCTCATCAGTCTAGCTTGAGAGTTCTCCTTATCTTTTGGTCCTAGTCCTACAAAGGTTCCTTGTCAAAATTAAGTTGAAAGTTGGGTTAAGCTTCAGCTGATAGATAACCTCTTTTAGAATCTTCCAAATTGATCATTTAGACTTTTGCATATTCAAACACTATTATCCTAGAATAGCATCATTTTAGACATACTTTATTTGCAGAGAAAATACAAAAAAAAATAGCTTCATCCTTCATATTCAGAAAATCCCAAAAACATAGATTAGATTCATATCATCCATAGACTTAGCTTTTGCATCACTTGCACTTTGAGCTTACATTACATGGTTGAAACAAGATCAAAAAGGAAAGAAAGAGAAAATATGGTTGATTCAAACGAATTCATTAATTCGTTCTCAAACCCCTTTTTAGGGATATCCTCATCGAGACCTCACAAACCTTTGTTAGAAAAATTCGTCACTAGAGACCCACAAGGACACATTTTAGTGGAAGACATAGAGGCCATTGCACAAGACCTTGAGTTTTCCTCTTTCGTAGATGAGTACCTAGTAAATGATCGTCAATGATACTTAGCCAAATTGCTAGTAGATGGTACCAACTTACCTCCTGGATTCGACATCCATACCTTACAAACTACATCTACCCAGGGAACAAAAACTACCACTACTAGTGCTATTATACCTCAAGTAACTACTATGATACCTTCTAGAGTACCTACATAGAGTACCTCAAAGATACACACATCTCCCTTTGGTACACCTACCTCGACACAGGGTCTAAATTTCAACATTGTGTCATCCTCTAATACCTTTATTCCTCTTGTTGGGAATAAAAGATATAAAACATTAGCCCCTACATCGAGTGTTAATGTTACTAGCACTAGTCCACATACAACAGCTATACCAAGTGTCAATGTCGTTAGTACTATACCATAGACTGGAGTCTCACAGATAGGAGGTAAACCATCCTTTCAATACAGAAATTGACCCATCACTTCATAGATTCCAAGTCAAAATCCATTTTCACAGATTCTGAGTCAAAATCCATTTTCACATATTCCAAATCAAAATCCATTTACACAAACCCAAAAATAAAATCGATTCTCATAGATTCTGAATCAAAACCCATTCACTAACATTCCAAATCCAAATCCACTTTACATATCCACATTTAACCAAAACCTATCACATAATGCTAGATTCCAAAACATGTACATAGATCGAAATAATCCAGCTAACACATCATTAACTCAAGTTGACATCCTACAGACACAAATGCACACACTTCAAACACATATGGATAACATAGTTGTGTCAACCAAGAAAACCTTTTTAGAAAAGGATTTATGCCCATTTCCCTTCGATAAATCATTGTACATGAAACCTTTCCCTCATGGGTATGTCATACCAAACTTTCCCAAATACAATGGAAAGAAAAATCCAATCGAACACGTAAGGGAATTTTCCATGATGTGCATAGACGTCACCTAAAACCCCACCTATCTTATGAGACTCTTTCCAAGAAGTCTTGTTGGAATTGCACTAGATTGGTTTTCCAATCTTGACTATGTCATAAAATCATGGGGTGAACTGGCTAAGAAATTATTGAAAACTTCTCCTTTAACATTGACCATGAAATAAATATAGCAACCTTGTGTCATACTACACAAGACGAAGGGGAAAATTTTATTGCTTTCTTCTAGAGATGGAGAACTATAGCCAGTCGATGTATTGTCGAGATACCTAAGAAACAAAAGGTCACTATGTTCCAAGAAAACCTCAACCCAACATTGAGAAGTAACTTAAGGGTACATTGTTGCACATCCTTTACAGAACTAGTGGAAAAAGGGTTCATACTAGAAAAATATCTCATTGACAAAGGATAACTTAAGACACAGACAATTCAAGAGAGGAAACTAACCCGCGCAAAACACCCCCAGCAAGGAGAAGAGGGTTAAACCTCGAGAGGAAAGTGAGGATGGAGAGGAAGAAGGTAGAAGAGGAAGAAGAAGAAGCACTGGATC